>JACCIC010000034.1:2017500-2207500 GCA_018907035.1 Sycobia sp. Sy_11 | reverse complement strand
GTAATCTAATAGGAGTTATGTGTTAATTTTTTTAGTTTCAGATCCCTTGGATGGTTGCAGGTATGGATACCGTGTTATAACTTATTTAAATTGAAACGTTAACTCTATATTGTCAAGAATAATTCGAAAACTTCATTGTTGGTTAATAAATATGATATAACAAACAATGTACTTATATCATAAACGAAAAATTTCTTTTGAAAAATATCTATGACTGCACCGTTATATATAAAATTTAAAAAACTTTAAAGAGCACACTTCCGTTTGATAATCAGAGTCACCACGTTCAATGTGGACCAAATTCATCGCACATACTTAGTAAATTATTCTTTCGTAAGCTGTTTTTATGCATAATTTTGTATCTTTTCGATAATTTTATGTACATAACTTCAGATATATAAACATATTTTTTAAAACTGTAACTATAAATTTTGGTATAGAGTTTGCAAATTTCTGATGAGTTAATTATTCTATTAATAATCTTCAATACGTGAAGTATATTATATTCATAAGAAAAATGTTTTATCAACACTTTTGATTAATGTATAGCAATAAATAGATTTATAGCATTAAATAGATTTTAAAAACTTTCAATGAACAAACCTCGTAAAATGTTAAAAATATTAAAAAACCGGAATTATTTATTGGAAACCTAATCATAAACGCTCTTTATAACAAGCCTTATTTTCTTCCGCGCAGAGGTTTGATGATATTATAGCATAATATGATGCAACGTCTAGCCTTTTCTACAATCTATATATATAGTATATATCAAGTATATTTATATAGGAAAAATGAAACGTGTTAATTTTAATTACTCTAAAACAGGTGGATTTTCCGTTATTCTTGAAATTTAATTCCCGTGGATTCGTGGATAAAATATGCAAGCATACGCCGAGCACGCACGTGCGTACTTTTTCTAGCTTCAATCACTAGTAAAGTGTAAAATGAATATTCAACGATGAATACATTAAAATTTCATTTGATATCATCTACGGCTATTGAAATTTTAGGAAAGTTAATATCAGATTTGTGGTCTTTCCGTATTTATTAGTGAAATATTGACTTCTATTTTGGGCGTCTGTTTATACGTGTACAATATACATATGCATATAATAGACCGACTGTAAACGTGAGCGGCAAATCAGGGAAGGCAAAATTTTTATGTTAAATAAATAATTAAATTTACAATCGAGAGGAATATTTTATGAAGCCACTGCCTCATTATCGTTAGTTATGCAAAAGATTTTATCCGTTTATACACACCGAATCGTTAGAATAATAAGTATTTCCTACCGGCGTGCGGCGCGGCGGCTCGTATTCTATACGTGAGCAGCTTTCAAACGGTCTTTTTCCTCTATTATATACAAAGTTTATAATATATATCATGACATTAAACTATACATTTAGAAAACTCGCGATAATCCATATAAGCGAGAACGAAATGGCTTATTATTATTAATATTATGCGGTAGCTCGCGCCGAAATCACACAGCGAATGAGCCAGGTTATTGCCGTACATATATATATATATATATATATATATATATATATATATATATATATATATATATATACATACGCACATAGTTTCGAGCATATGTTTTATATTTTCAATTCCTGCGTTGTATACCGATCAACGTACATAAATTAGACAGTTGGGACTTTTATTTCCCCAGTCAAGTATATCTCTGGAATCGATTTTTTCTGCGCGCACGCGCAAAAACCCTAACTGTTAAATATATACATGCATTCATACACTTTACATGCATACTTACATATATATATATATATATATATATATATATATATATATATATGCGCACATATGCACATACATAGACACTTTTTACAACAATCACCATATCACAAGACGGGTTTTTTGCGCTTGCATTCATAATTCGACATTGAAATCGAATCGAGATTTAGAAGGCCGGCGGAAAAAGTCTCGCATATAATACGTAATAATTACGGTAGTTTCCCGCGGCTGCGCAGGGGGAGGGGAGGCGACCATAAACCGTACGAGCAACGAAAAAAAAAGAACGAAAAGAAATGCACACGCCCGATGCATGCTCCGAAACGCCCTCGAGTCGGGCGCTCCGCGCTTGCATACGTATTATACTGATTGCGCGCGCGTCGCGCCGCTGTAAAACTTTTTCGGCCCGGAGCTGGGCTCACCCCCGCGCGCGGAGTCTCGAATCGTATAATATACAACGACGGGGACCCGCGGCGCGAGAGCGGAGAAATATTAAAACCGCGCCGTCTCCGTGCTATCTTCCTTGAGGTGTCGCGGGTTTTATACGCGCGTCCTCCTGAAAACCCAATATAAGGGGAGGGCGGCGGATTGCGTTTCAGAAACGCTCGGTGTGTATGGGTGTGTGTGTGCGCGCGCGTGCATATACAAAACCAGCAGGTCATGCGAGAGCGTCCGGGAGACGAATGCTCTCTCTCTCTCTCTCTCTCTCTCTCTCTCTCTCCTCCCCCCTTTCCACGCGCGTGCATGCACATATATATATATATATATATATATATATATATATATATATATATGTATGTATATATATATATGTATGTATATATACACATAATACAGACTCGCAGCGATGGCGTGGCGGAAAGAGAGGCCTCATACTATATAAAACTGGCGTACAATAAATGTCGGGCATAAAACTGCCGTATAATAAATGTCAAGTGCGTCAACGTTTCGCCCGCTTTTTACAGCCTCTCCCTCCCCCTCGCTCCCTCTTTCGCGGATATTCTTTTTCCCCTTTTCGCTTCGCTGCGGTCGCCCGGAGCGAATCGGCGCGTGAGTTTTTTTTCTCGCGCCTGCCTCTCGCGCCTCCTTCCATAATACACGCATAATTGAACGGAATGAAATCGCGCGCGCGCGCGCGAGCGCACCGCGACGTGCCCTGCTGCATCCGCATACATATACATACGCAGTCCGAGGTGGCGGCGGCGGCGGCGGCGGTCGGGGCTAAGGTGACGCATGTGGCGCGAGAAAAAATTTACGAACCCGCCCGATATTATGTCGGAGGAGGTTGTCGGTAATTAAAATAGAAAGTATGGAGCGAGGCGGAGGGCTGGGGGGGAGGTGGGCAGGGAAGAGGGGGCCTCCGGCATTTTATAGGGTCCGCTCGAATCGGCTGTACGGTGCTTATTAGGCGCTTCTGCGAGCGAGCGAGCGAGCGAGGATCGCGCTGACCAAAAGATGAAAAATTATTATCCGACCTGATGGGCACACAACGGCGCAGGGTGGATGGAGGGGGAGGGGAAGAACAGGTATAATGCCCGCGGACCGGCATTGTTTAAGTGCTTTTCCTGCCCCGTAGCGAGTGTATATATATACACAGATATCGATAGAATATATGTCCAGAAGAGTCCGGCTTTGGAATATTTTATAGCTGACCTCGTCAAACTTTTATGTCTAACGAGTTAAATTAGAAGGTGTATGTGTGTGCGTGTGTGTGCAAAAGCTCCACCAGAACGAGCTGCGGAGTATTTAGTAATTCCTTGAGATTACTCGCGCGAGCCTTATTAGAATCGAAATATTTGATTTCATCGGGTGCTTTTAAAAATAGCGGTTTTCGAATGAATCCAGTAATTATAAAATCGGTATTATTTTAATTGGAGAGATTTAAAAGATACACAGTTTCGGTTATACCGAAAATCCTGGGTTCGAGTTATTCGGCATATACAGAGTTTCATCTGACAGATTTGAGAATAAGCTTTAATCTCCCCATGGAAACATTAAATTTTTTTACCAACCAGATCGGGTTAGAGAATTCGTATTTTTGTGGAAATTAATTCGTATGTAGGAAAGATTGTATAAACCTGTCTTTTGAGCTTTATTCGTTGACGAAAATTAATAACGACAAATCAATTCTATCTGTATGATATTTGTTCCAAAACAAATTTTGAAAAAATTGACGAGTTTTACATTCTCGAACCATACCGAAAACTAGAAATTGTTATTCGTAAACAAAACGTCGCTGAAAAATAGTCTATTTTTTTCTGCTCCTGTATTTCGAAAAATCAAGATAAGAACAATTTTTTTTTTGTGTTTTAACATTTCCAAAATAATCCTATTTCGGTGAGTTCTGTTGCCTGTTCAGGAAAGACGTTAAAAGTAAATTTAATTTAAACAATTATCAATATCAATTATCACTTTAATTTTTCTCTTAAGTAAACCTTAAAAAATAATAATATTTAATGACTAGCAACGGCTTAGTAAGACTTGAAAAGGCTGCACGTTGATTTGCAGGGGCTCTAAGAGGGTAAAATAATCTCCAAAAGTTTAGATAATTTTGGAAATTCTAAAAGAATATCGAAATGTTTCAGTTATGACAAGCATGTGAAACAACTGTTTATAATATAGATTTTCATAAAAAAGCACCCCAAAACGAAAAATAAAACTACTCTTAAAATGAAAAAACATAACCAATCTTTTTGATGAGTAGCTGTCCAATCCCTGACTAAGGGTGCTTTTTGAAAATTTTCAAATAACAAAAAATTACGCTTATCCTAATTTTTCGCAATAATTTGACGTTAAAAACATGTTAACATCTCTTTTGCTTATTTCTCAGTCAACTAATGTAAACAAGCGATATTGGCGGTCTCAGTTTGTGGACGACAATATATAAATACATACACTTTGAAACCAAGTAAAAACCACCACCTTGGAAATTGACTTTCAATAATAACAATAGTTATATACCAAGTAAAATAGAAAAATTTTATAAAAATTTACTACGATCTTTGGTGATGTGTAAAACGGTCATATATTTAATGATTGCCGTATGTTCCAAAAAAAACATACATAGAAGAGAAGAGTAGAAACTTTAGAAGCATTTTATACATTTTTGTTTGCAAAAGCTGCAGTCGGCTTGTATGTATATAAAAGAGACAAATGTTCTTCCCAAATTTTCTTTGAGCCTCATGATGAAAGGATATAAGCCACACGCTTTGCCATGATCGACCCTCCTCCCTTTCTATGCTTATCCCTCACGACAACAATACTTGAGAATCGTCCTCAACGTCCTCGATAAATCATCCCCTCCGAGAAATCCCCCCTCCCCGCTCACCATCCTGTTACCAACATTCCAGTCATCGTTCTTCTGAAGAAACTTTTCACTCGTACACGGATACTTAATTCTCCATAAAATCAGCCATTCACTCGCGCATCGCTCTCGCTCACTCTGCGTGCCTCTCCATGTATATGTATAGACACCATAGATTTTTCATAAGCGACTGACACCAGCGCGCGCGTTTCGTCCATTAAAATTTATAATTTGCCGCCGTTTGGCGACCGCTGTACTTACATACACCGAGCGCAAGACTGCTGTAATCAGAAGGAAACAAGGAGAAAAGTTCCGCGCTCGTCGGACTATATATATATATATATATATATATATATATATATATATATATATATATATATATATATATATATATTTATTTATACCACCTCCATCGCCGCAGCATAAACCATATAGCGCAACATACTGCACCTCGGTCACGACGACGACAACGACAACGGCGGTGGCGACGGCGACGGCTTCGACGAAAAGTGAGATAATTTTTATTGCCGCGCAATAGTTTTCGCAATGAGGCTCGCGGGCCTTATTACCGGCTTGTCATTATTAAAGCCTTTAAGATCTCTCGTCGAGCTGTATTATACACGTGCCCCGTGCTCGTGCGCGCTAGTAAGTGCAAAAGGCGCGTTTCGAAAACCGCATATATATATATATATATGGTCGACCAGCCGCACAGAGGGACGAAAAGAATGAGGCAGAGAGTAAGAGAGAAAGAGAGAGAGAGAGAGAGAGAGAGAGAGAGAGAAAGAGAGAGAGAGAGAGATGAACGAGACGGAGGAGTAATTTTGTCCTGCGCGCCGGTGAGCGATAAGTGGCGTTAGTTATGGTTGGAGGCCCGTTCAAGGCCGCGCCGATTCGAAAGAGATCCAAAGTATATATATATAGGCGAGTCGAGCCGCGACCTTCACGGAGAATTATGATTCCGGTAAGAGCAAATCATTGGCCTCGAGAAGGTGGTGGGGGGAGTCGGTAGGTAGTCTCGCTACGGAGATATAGGCACACTCTCGCGAGGACCGAGAGTGCAGCGCAGAGGCGGAGGTGCTGGGCCTATGCAGTGGAAAGAGCAATAGCTATGAGCAGATTATATATATATATATATATATATATATATATACACCCCTTTCCAACAGAGCATATCGCCTTGAGTAATCGCGCCCGGCGCGTAAGCGAGTAAAAGTCAAGAGCGCAGCGCATCAGAACCTCAGAAGTATATATATATCGTAAGATACACAGACCGCGTTTACACAGTTTAATGTAATGCGTCTCTGGCTGTAGCTGCTGCCGAGACACGGTTTGGATGATTCCATAAGGGTAGCTCTTTTGCTTTCTGAATGAAGCTAACCTATATATATAATACATATCTTCGACCGACGCCCCGGGATGATTTCGGTCTGGGCGAGCCTTTTTATTGCTCTGCTCGAATTTGCATGTCCAATATACTTTCTCTCTCTCTCTCTCTCTCTCACTCTCTCTCTCACTCTCTCTCTCTCTCTCTCTCTATATATATATATATATATATATATATATATATATATATATATTCCACACCTCCTCGTAAAAAAGGGATACTGTTCAAAGGCTCCTTGGAGGGCGCTTTCAGAATTATTATTATCGACGAACTTCTGCGAGGTTTTATTGAGTGTATCATTAGGTGTTAAGCTATTTAGAAGGCTTCGTTAATCACGTTGGAGATAATTTTTTATAATTGCAGAAATTTCTATACCTTTGTTGGAACAGAACAAAACTATTGTATTGATCTATTGGTATCGTGAAAGTTTTCGCTAATTCCATTAGCACGTTGACTATCATCATAACCAAATAGCATCATTTTTGGGAGGCTTTGATGATGCACCAATTTCTTACTTAAAAGTGTAGCTTAAACGTAGGATTTATTTGGAAATCCGCACAAAGGATGTTCTTTTCTAATAATGTGTACAGGCGGTAAAGAATAGTTTCAAGTAATCCCTACGCCTATAATTATGTAAATTTTCGAGCTCAAGCTGTCTATACCGATTTAATGAGTAATAGCCGATTACGTTGGCTTATCGCTGGCCGCACAATCTATTGCTAGATTTATTCTTGGCAGAATGTTTATTCGTGCCCTTAGCCATTGCTTTCACCTCATTGATGACGCTCTGACCATACTTTGAAATGAAACGTTGAAAGGATACGTATAACTTATAAGATGAATAATCGAGAGCAAGCGGAGTGGATTAATTTGTAGGATCGGCCGAATACGATGCGACGAGTTTACTCGTTGTCCTACAATGGAAGATGCGACAAATAAGTATATTATACATATAATGTGTATAAGTACCAATATGTATTCGAGTCAGCCTGGCAGCGCGATAACTCGGGAGAGAGTTAAAGAGATGGATTTTTATTTGTATAATAGTACAAACGGTATAAGTAAAAATGATAAAAATCGTATTAACACAGTTAACATGCATAGATAATAATATGATAATTATAATATATAAATAAAATCATTCTCTGATAAGTCAAACGTGGAATATAATGATATGTAATGTAACCAGACGAGAGAGAGAGACAGTGAGAAAACCTGTTAAAAGTGAGTAACCTGCTAAAACTAAAAACATCTTGACTTGTCTAAGCTCTCAAAACCTTCAGAGAAGCTAATGTCACCAAACATTATATCACAATTGGCTTCATACTCAAACCCTTTAACTTAGAAGACATATCCGAAAACTCATAAAGTATTGGCTTCGTAAACTAAACTGCAATATTCATAAACTTGTGTAGTGTTCAACTAAAATTTTTAAATTCTTATGCTCCAGTCTCTTTAATCTTTTAACGAGCTATCCTATCATATTATAATCCGGGAAGTATCTATATCTTAAATTCCTTAAGTGTCCAACTCTGTAACCATTTATACTCAAAATCAAGAACCCTGTACCCATTATTCCGTAATTCTTCAATTCTTTTACCCCCTAACTATAGTCTAAATCCTACATACTACAGTATTCCGAGTCGCGAGACGTTTTAAATGTAGGGCTATAGAAAAAAATCATTACATGCCTATTTTTTCAACCTTTTCTGTACTGTTATAACTAAGATCCAAATTTCTTTTACTACTAGACTATGCTTCAAGACCCCTACGTTCGAATTTTCTTAATTTTTTAAACTTATATCACTTGTTCTATAACCTTCGAAACCTTTCACCTACCTTGTCGTACTATTACTCAAGATGCCAATACAGTCAGGTCCTAAGACCTTCAAAATGCTAGCCAGTTAAACTAAATTTCAAATATTCTATATCAGGTGTCTTTAAGCTTGGTAATGCAACAATAACATTATTAAATTATTGCCTTAACTTAATCAACGGGATAAAAGTTTTTTTTTTTTAATGAATAAAAATACATTTTAAAGGATGCCAGTGATATATTGAGATGACCGATTAAAAAATAAACAGTAACATCAGCCCAGATATAGTAAAAACAATAAATATTTATACGTCAAATTACAATATTATCAAGCCTTAAATAGAATAAAACGGTTTTGAATTCTGATTCGTGGATTTAAAAGTTCTGTCCTGTTTCTGGTCTTTTTTAATTTTTTTTTATCAATCTTTGTAATCTATTTATTTATACAAGCCAGTTCGTTTGTGTGATGTATTTATATTTATGATTCGTAATGGCCGACGCATGCGTCTTTGCAATGCCCCCGTCCCCACCCACCGCTCACCATCACGTGGAGGCACAATAAGGTGTATTGTTGGATTTTACGACGGCGCGATCGAGACTTTATATACGATCGCGTCACTTTAGTTCCTTAAAGTGTGAGCTTAAATTGCATTTAGAGGAAGAAAAAGAGGTATAGCGCAACGCGCATACACGAGGCGAGTTTCTTTCGCTCGTAATGTAACCTTGAGAAACCGCGCACCTTTTATTCCCCGTTAATTGACGCGAATGCATTTTGTGCGTGTGCCGCGATATGGTAAGCTGTACATGTGTATATATATATATATATATATAATATATATATATACATCAGAGGCGATCTCGCGGATTATCGAATTCGATATAAATCTGAGCGGCGAACTTCAGGCATAAATGTGAAAAAGGAAAAAAAAACTTATATAGCCTTGACACGAAGCACATATGTTGTAGCGCCAAAAGATCGAGCGTAGTTGTTATAGATCCTCGACACCTGCAACTGCGTATAGAAATTATATATCCTCCGCTACATATCAGATGTTAAAGGCTAAAGAGGCGTAGAACAACTGTTACATTATATTATGCTTGTTATACAGTCTCGTGCCTAATCGACCGCCTGATGATGTTTGCTGTAAAATCGTCGCGAGGTCGAACGGCACAGAGTACGTGTTAGGTGTACATATATGTAATGTATACGCTTGAAATTTAGAAAAGCAATTAACACACCCTCTTTCTCGCTTTATCTTCTCGACGAAAATGACGCGCCCATCGGGTCCCCGTACCGTTCGATAAGTAGTATAGGTTGTACATGCGTGCGGCGACGACCCCGAAGCTCTCTCTCTCTCTCTCTCTCTCTCTCTCTCTCTCTCTCTCTCCCCTCCCTTCCTCTAAGTACACTCTCACGCTATCATCCTCCCGCTGCTTTGGCGGAGGCGCAGCTCGTAGTTTGCCCATGTATTTAGCTCGGGCGCTGCGCATGTAACACCGCGCGTCTCGAGCGCGAGCGCGGGGGACTGCTATTATGCGCGCGCGCGAAGACGCGACACTTAGCGTGTAACATATTATATACGCCCGATACCGGCACGGCATTCTCCCACGATAGTGCGGTAAATATTTGCCCGTGGCAACTGTGTGCCAGTGCGTCTGTGTGCGGGGGAACGGTGCTCGCGGGGCTCCGGTCGTACGCACCTTATATCCGTCGCGAACGCGGGCGGCGCGCGTCGCGCACTTCTGCTCGGCAGCGCGCCCGGGAATTATTTCGTTTTAAGATTTATTATTTCCGAACGATGGGACTTCTACTGAGTTAGGCATGTCGATATGCAGAATACGTGACAAAAATTATAATGTAAATTTTGAAGAGTAAAAGTGTAATCGTATAAATTATGTAAAGCCGACGACGTATGTTATTGCCTAACTTGCTACAAAAATAGTTAGATTTTGTTTTCAAGTCACACCAGATCGAAAAGTAATGAAGGTTAAAACGAATAAGTAAAAAAACTGTTTTTTTAGGCAAATTTATCATTCGTAAAACTCAATTGGACAAAATTAATTTCACCCGCGTCTGTACACTCTTATTTCAAACTCATAGCACTCTCAACATTCGGGTTCGAGGGACAAAAAACTTTTTATAAGTCTTTTTATAAGATGTTTATTTTATTTTACTCGTGTCTTTTTATAAAATGTTTTTAAGATGTTTATAAGTCGTTGTGATGCCTGTTCAATGTACACGTTGTATGCCTAGATTCGGCGTGTCATGCGGTTATGCTTTCGGATGACGTTCTTCTCCAACTAATAGTGATAATTGTCTCTTATGCGGCATCAATCCATTTGTTAGAAATAATTTTCCTTCAATTGTTATAACCACGATCTGAGATCGAATTTAGGATTCTAAGGATCTGTGATCTGATTTCTGAAATCTGAGGTTTAATTCAAGGAATTTTTTCCGGATCGATTCGAGCCCTTAGTTAGTGAGCGGCCTCTCGTTACAACCACTTTTATATCCAGAAATTGGAGTTTTCCTTTTTCACACCACCTCTATAATAAAAGCAAAAATTACATTACAGTTTATATATAGCTTACAAAGTCTAAATAATAAAAATTTAATATTATTATAAACAATTAACGATTATGTGTTAATTTGAAACATTTGCTTTATTATATTTTTTTATCATACAATAAGAATAACAATAATATTTTTGTTTACATAAAATAGGGATCATGCATAAAAATAATTATTGTTAATGTTTAGAAACAATTAAATCCAGAGAATTAACGTAAGAAAGAAAAAACGGCAAAGACAACTATAATTTCATAACATTGTTGTTTGCTATATGTTCAGCCTTATAGACTGACCAACTCGAGCTTTTAAACTTTATGATAATAAATGCTTTTATGCAAGATAAACGCTGCAGATAAATAAATGTTAATAGGTGGAATCGAGCTAATGTTTATCTTGTGCCAGACCAAATAACAATTTTCCTCCATTCATTATTATTCTTTATATTATGCAATACCTCTATTTACAAGAGCCCGTTCAATTTCAAATTTACTTCGGCCCCTGGATCAGGTCAAAAATCAAGATAGAAAAAAGTTTCGTGTACAACTTGTTTGGATTGAAGAGATCCGACGTTGAACAATATGAAACTCGACCTTCAACTTTATTTGAAGGCGACGTTGAGGCCAATTTGTGTGGAGATTGTTTTTTTATTTAACCATGCGTTCGAAATAGAATCTAAGCTAAATAAGTTCAGTCGAAATCGAACGTGTCAGCATACACGTGATGTCATTATCTTTATTTTCTTTAAGATAAATTTATACATCCATTACTTGAACAAATTCTATAAGTCTTACTGATAACTCCGATTTTACTTTCCTTAAATTATCAACAATTGTAAAAACTGTATTAATATCGGTCTTTCATGTACGTAAATAATAAAAAAAAAAAAATTCAAACGAGTTACGGACAGTCTTTCAAACACTCCTGGAACAGATTTCGAGAACAGCATAAAAAATGAAATAATTAATTATAAAATGTTTTCAATATCTGACATTAAATATGCTCATGCTATTGTGAAATATTTTTTATCATTTATTTTTCTCCATATATTACGTATCATGAAACGTAATGCATAAAACCGGTGAGGTATCTTACACACGATTTTCTGTATAATTCAATATCTTCGTTTATTCGTGTTCATTAATGATATTATAAGTGAGATTATTAATGAAATAATTATTAGTGTAAGTGCGGCTTTTAGGAATATATATTGCTTAATGTTAAGTCAAGGTTAAAGTAATTTAAGTAATTTACGACGATTAGTATATTTCGGTTCAACACCTATGAGTCAATTTTTACAGAATAAATTTTGCTTCAATATTTTTCAAGATAAATTACTTAATAGATTTAAGGATGCATCGTAGTTTAAGAATAAGACACTACGTGCCAATGGTAAAAATTACTGACTTTGTTATTTGAGGCTTTTTCTTCTTGTTTGAACAAGTATATAGATAGTGCAATTTAGTTTTTATGAATAAAAAATATGTTTTTTAGTGTTGTTCATACACATTAAGTTTGGTATTTCTAATGATTTTCGGTACGACTGTACTGGGTATCCATCTAAAAAATACGTAAAACGAAAAATGTTTAAGTGGAAAAACATTCATAAAAGATAGCAGATGAGATTTTTTCACAAACTTGCTTTCTTCGTGTACGTTTTTTAAAAAATAAATTACTTTGCGAAAGCGTAAGCGTAAATTGTCGCAACAGCGTATTTGTCTTCCGAAGCTGAAAACCATATTGAATCCAAGTTGTAAATACATCGTGAACATGCTAGAACCGATTCTTTCCTTCAAGAGCCAATCCGCAGAGCCTGTTCTTCATTCGGAAAAAACGGTATTAGACACTCATATCGCTAGGCTTGGATAGTACGTACCAGTCAGTCTCGTTTGCTCGCGTCGACAAAGTCTATCTATCCCGAGCGACCGCGCGCACTCAAATTGCAACAGATAACACAGTGCACAGTAGGACGATGCCGCGTTTCCATATACTCGCTAGTGAAAAAACCGGAATAAACCATATTTCTGGTTTACTTTTTACTCGATAGTGTAAATTATATCCCATCGACGTTAAATCCTAAATATTGAAGCACGGATATACTATTACGGTATTTTTTTATTACTGCACAGATTTTAAAAGACAAAAACTGCTATACTTGTTGGTTTAAAAAAGGGCAAGAATGAATAGTGAAACTATTCATTTACTCATAAGAGCCTGTGTTAAATTAAAATTACTATAACTTTTAAAATATCCGACGAACCTTTCTGAAATTTTGCACGGATTATTTTCTTCCGTTATTTTAGCAATATCTCAACTTTTGAGTGTATATAATTTTTTTTCTTCAAGTTTCCATAAAAATACTTAATGTTGTGAAGCATTAAAAAAAACACAGCTTTTGCGTCATTATTAATCGAGAACATCCAGTTGCAATATATGTTAAATAACGAAAGCAATGAAATTATATATATATATAGTTTTTCGATCAAGTTCAAAAGCCTGTCAGACGTGTCTCTTGCTTAATCTAGATCTCGCAAGCTGACGACTACCGAATGCGAAGTGTCCTTTTCGAAACCTGTTGCGCAAAATCTCCGCGCAAAACGATCCGAACTGTGGATCTGGCGAAATGGGAGGACGAACCGGGGAGCGCCCCGATAAAAAAGACGCAACTCCGGGTGCGCGCGCACCAGTCAGGCGCATGCGTGACTAATACATAAGTTTTATTTTCATTTCATTTTATTTCGTTTTAAAATACGCACATACTTATTATATATACGGCGTACCGAGACGGGGGTAAGGATGTTCGCGTTCCTCTGGGGCTCGCGGCGTATAATATTGAGTTAATTTCTCGATTATGAAAAAAGGTGACATTTTTTTGTTGCATTTCGTAAACCAATTATAAGCGGTTCACTTTCCTTTGCGAGCGAGAGGCTCGTTCACTTAGTGGGCCTATTATGTAAATCTCGGGCGGATTCCGAAACACAGATGGAGGCGAGACCAGCGTGTACGAACGCTGCACACGGTGTTCTGAAATATTATATATATATATATATATATATATATATATATATATATATATATATATTGCAAGTTCGCTCCCTCTCTCTGTCTCTCGCTCGCTCGCTCGCTCATTCAATTTTGGTTTTTTTGCCCTTGCGTCTCTTAACTCTCAAACTAGTAGGTTAATGGGGAAATAAGAAGATAATTGGCCGACGTAGCCTGAAACAGGCAGTGAACTACTTTAGCTTTTCCATTTTCTAGACACAGATATGTATAATATTTACACACCATATTGAATTAGTTGGTTATAAGCTTTCTTAAATGATCTTTCAACCTTAGGTAACTTTGAAAAGTGTTTCGAACAATTTCTTAATGTTTCGGGCGCTTTGACTGTTCCGCAACACAAACATACATTTAGATTATTAATTAACAAGCTGTGCACCAAAAGCTCTTTGGAACCATATCGTACTGACATAAAAAGATTAATCTAATAACGAAAATTAGAAATACATATATATCAAGCATAGAAGTTGCATATATTGATTAACCTAAGTTAACGTTGAGATACCGTAAAATTGTTTGAAATATCCCATGAGGTTACCTATAACAACTGTAGCATCGATTTTAATATTTCTAATAATAAAGCAATTTACTTTACAAAACATCATTAAGTTGAAAAAAGTACACGAAAACGAAAACAGAAAACGAAACAAGAAAAGAAATTAAATTTCAAAACTTGATTATTATAAATTTTACATTTTTCGGCTGTTGTGATCTAAATTAATAAATATTTTAATCGATCTTGCAATCTTTTTACAATAACATACTATACGGATATAATGACAGTCAGACTGTCCTTGTTTATAATCACTCCCGTATAATCTGAAATGGAATTTAGTACTAAAAAAATAAATAAATAAATAAAAGAAAAATTAAATTAAATTAAAATTAAAGAAGCAAATAATATGTATTCTGTGTTAGGAAAGCACAACCTGACTCACCCTATCACTTAAAATTATAATTTACCTTTAAATATCCGACGTTCCGAAACACTCCGACTGTTATTATATAAGTACAGTATACTATTGTAAAACGATTGTAAGACCAATAAAAATTTAACGTTATAATATAACTTAACAATTATTTGGACTAAATATTAAAGAATTTTATCTTTCATTTCTTATTTACATTGTTTTGCAAGAAAGCTTGTATCCAACATTTTCCACAAACAATACGAACAAGGAGTTGGGTATTTTAACAGAATTATTTCGTATTTTCGACAGTGTCAGTGATATTTAAATTTTTATAGTTCATCAAAGGTATTAATTTATTAAAAATATAGAACTCTTAGGTTAGGCTGTGTGCGTGCGTGCGTGCGCGCGCGCGCGCGTGTGTGCGTGTGAGTGTAAAATTACCATATATATACTCTTGAGGCCATCTTATTCATTGTAACGTCACGGCTACCAATCCCAATGTAGAAACGATTATATTTATTGCTTCTAAAACAACGTTTACTTGCGGCCAAATTACTTGAAGCCTACGCGTATCTATATAGATACCGTTAACGATAATTTCTATAACAGAGCAGCGTCAAATCGAACGTCAAATCTCCGGATGAAATAAGCGCCTCTTTGAAGAAAAACCCGAGCATTAGGCGCGCGCTATAATTAATTTTATCCGCGACCTGTCTGAAACCACGAAAACAGGTTTCTCTCCCATACAGCAAGAGAGTCAAATAGGCCCTTTGCTGAAGGCATAATCAGCGATTATTTTTCTCTCCACTTCACGAAGGCGCGCTTGCTTGCTTGGCTTGCTTGCTAAGCTTAATGAAACTGCCGAAACGCCATCAGGCCGATTTCACGCTATCTCTGAGCCTGGAATCATCAGCTCTCCCTTTCTCTCTCTCTCTCTCTCTCTGATTCCCTCAGCTGCCTCACCGGTATATTCGTGATTTCAATTTAAACGCTCGGAGCGTACAGCGTGCCCCCAAGGTGAATTCAATGTTAAATACCAGTTCGAATGCCGACTTTTTCTCTTCCCCCCCCCCTCTCTCCTTCTCTCCCGAGAGCGCGGATGTATAAGATGCTACATAACAACTGGTTTTAACGACTAAACTTTATTCTCACGAAACACATAGTGTAGAAGGAGTGGGAGAGAGAGAGAGAGAAAGAGAGAGAGAGAGTGCAGTCTGCAAAAATATACAGTTGAAGGCCCCCAAGGCTCGCGCGACAGGCGTTAAAGCGGTTCGCGCGACTCGTGCTTGTACTCGCTGAACTCTCTCTCTCTCTCTCTCTCTCTCTCTCTCTCTCTCTCTCTCTCTCCTTGGCTATGGATGCACAAGATAGTCGACGACGACGAGGCTGATGGCGTGGGTGGCTTCCCTCCCCCAAGACTGCAAATTGACCCACCTCAACTCGAATATCCGAAGGATTTAAAATTGAGTGAGGGAGAGAGAGAGAGAGAGAGAGAGAGAGAGAGAGAGAGGGAACTTCCTTTGACTCGCTGAAAGAACGGAACGGAAATACACGCTAACTCACCGAGTATGTGTGTGTATACCAAGCTGAAGCTCGGAAAGAAGCGAGATGGAGGCATATTTACATCGACCGGTGCATATATGTGTATGCATACGATGGTATCGGGAAGATCGCCACCGCAGCTGCAGAGACAATGTCGCTCCGCTCTTCTCCTTTTCCTCTATATTATTATTATATATCTATCAGATGGTGCGCAACGGAATGCGTATGCCACGGGCGAACGCGCTTCGGACAGTCAAGCTCTACCGTGTAAAGTTGAGATTAGAATTCCGAATGTACTCTCGTGGCCGCGCGTAACGCGGGAGTGGGACGAGGGGCTGAGGGACGAAGGGGGAAATGAAAATTTTAAAAGAAACGTCTATGGGAGCAATGGTCTTGCATATCAAAGTTCAGGGATAGGACCGATGGAAATCTTGATATCGGCTCATTTCTGAATGTAAATTTCTTCTCTTCTAGCAACTCGTTTCACCTAAATATTGTTTTGCTTTTTTTCTCCGTGTCTCTCTCTCTCTCTCTCTCTCTCTCTCTACACCTTCGAAAGAAATATTCCATTTTATTCCAAGATCGTATATCACTATAACTAACAATGCGTTGTTCTTGAATCATTCTCTCAAAAACAATTTCAACGAACACTTCACACTGAGATTTAATCGAACTATATATCAACCTAAAGTCAATTCGAAGAAAAGAAGGCAATACTTATGCCACGTTTTTTGATGACGTACCGAGTTTTAAAATTCGACTTTTAAAACTCCGAGTTTTAAAATCTCCTTGAATTATTTACATTTTCGATAATATTTTAAAGCAATAAAGTAATAAGTATTTTGTTGTTAATAATTTGCAGTTTTGATAGAATGAAAATTACCTTTTACAAATGATACAATTCAGACAAAAATCAGTATTTAAATTGCTTAATATTTAAAAGCTTTTCTATTGCCTTGCGTTATTTTCAAGAAAAACCGGAAGAATAAATTTTTTGAATAAAAATGGAAACTTGAATAAGAACAGAAATTTGTTCTCGCGTAAGAGTTTTCTGATATATATAATTCAAATACGTAAACATACTCATGCTTAAGTATATTTCGTCTGTTATTTTGTAAAGTTTTAATTAATAGTACTTTTTTCATTGCACGATTATAATTGTATATTATAATAGCAATCAAAGTAATACCTTTAGATAATATACGCTATTTTCTGCACCAATGTGAATGAATAATATTTAATTACGAGAAGAATTTCATAAAAATCTTCATTTATTTTCAGAAATAAAATAAAAAATGTAAAGTAAATGATTTTTATTGTGATAAATATGTATATTTAAATTTAAATGAAAAATTATTAACATATTAGTAAATTTAAGAAGAATTGTTTCATAATCGAGAAAATAATAAGCTCTGATCTCCTTGCCTCAAATGCTAAACTGGATTGAAAGCAAATCTGCAAGTATAAAACGACGAGGGTGGCGAAAGAAAAAAAAGAGTCGAACGGTGAAAACATGTTTTTCAAATGATCGCGACGTGTGCTCGAGAGTCGCAGAATGATTGAAAATTATTGCTCCTCTCATCGGAGGCGAAACGAGAAATCGAAATGCATGAAAATTAACGGTTGGGAAATTGAAAGTGTGTACATGCATATACGTATGAGGATACGCGAAGAGGGCGCGCGTGCACGCGCTCGCCACCTTCCGATTTAATCTTTTTATAAATAAATCAGTAATTAAACACAAATTGTACACTCAAAATACAATGTTGTCTTTTTGTCGCACGTGTGCCTAACATAGTTGCGCAGCTTGAAACAAATTACACGTGCGCGTACGCGCGGCTCTGTGTGTTTATAATACGGTCGAAAATAGTACGATAAGTATAATATACGAATAAAATCAAAAATAGCTATAACGAAATATATATGATCGAGTGCTGAGCGCGTGCCCTGTTCATTTCAACTGATTTATTTTATAATTCTAATTATATATATGTATGTATGTATACATATAGCTCAATGGAGTCCTTCTTTCTTTTAGCCCCAGGCCGAGCGCAGCCTTGACTCGTCCTTGCCGTGATGTGCTCATCTGAAAAAGGGCTGATCACCAACGTCAGTAGCGTGAACGACGCGGATATGCGCGCAAATCCCAGGTCCCCGTGCAGCGTAAGCAGTTCGCTCGATTTCCACGCGGAAAATCCAATATAGCCGCGAAAGACGAGCACGGAAAGAGAAGAGCGCGAGGGAAAGACGCGACGCGCGGTAAACATATAAGGAGAGTACGTCGGTCGCGGAGAGGAAGCGCG
Organism: Sycobia sp. Sy_11; assembly: GCA_018907035.1. Classification (NCBI taxonomy): domain Eukaryota; kingdom Metazoa; phylum Arthropoda; class Insecta; order Hymenoptera; family Epichrysomallidae; genus Sycobia; species Sycobia sp. Sy_11. The sequence goes on along the minus strand of JACCIC010000034.1, from coordinate 2,188,855 downwards.
ACGTCGAGTCTTCTATAGGTCCGCGTCGGATCAGCTGATGGGCGGACGGGAGAAAGGAAGAAAGAAAGGAGCAGCGAGGGCGAAAAGAGTCAGGAGAGGATGCAGCCGGGGAGAGCAGGGGGCCGGTAGGTGTTACTCGAGCAATGCATCAGGAAGGTTCGCATATATATATATATATATATATATATATATATATATATATATATATATATATATAAATATGTGCATACGTCGACGAGCGACATAGCCCGCGGCGTAAAGTGACGGGCTGATTCGATTGGCCGCCGCGACAACGGCATCGTATACATACATACATGCATACAGCGAATCTCGCTCCGCTGCTGAGTTCGCTGCACGTTTGGCATCATCGCCCAGCTGCGCGAAAGAGGAGAGCCCGCGGGGAGAAGAGCGGGAAATAGGCGGGGGGCGAGGGGGTGGCGGAACGAGCCTGTCCTATAAAAAGCTATCGTGCCTGACCTCCCGCAACCGACGCCTCCGCTGTCAAGTGTGCGTGCCCGCGAGAGATATACAATGTGTGTCGCCGCGCTCTCCTCTCTTGGCTCATCTCGCGGAACTCGCGCGCGCGCGCGCGCCGTCCCGCGCCATCGAGTCGTCCGTACCTCTGCGCACGCAAACACACACACACACGCGCGCGCACAAAATAAATGCACGTATGAATACATACATGCCTGCGCACGCGCGTCACGGCCGAGCAGGCGCGGGTGCGCGACGCGCCTTTCGACGCGCTCTCCCCCTTTCCCCATCGCCCCGTGTCCTTTTACACGCGCATATAGTAATATAAATACACCGTATATTAGTCGGGCTGTGAATTAAGATTGGGAGATATTTCTGCTGACTCCGCGCGGCTCCGATGCGTTTCGAGCTGGCTATATTTCTATAGAATAGAAAGTGAAAAAGATATCGAAGAACATAATTATTTCGCGTGGATACGAAGCGGCTGCGTACTTTTACGCCCGTTAACGCGAGCGCTCTCGCTCGATGCTCCGCGGTATATATTATTACTTAACTATGTGCAACCGATAGCTGTAGATATTCGGGCGTTGCGGATAAGGGCTTGTTCGTGCACGTTCATGCACGTGCCGCGGGCGCTGAATCGCTTGCACGTTTGGGAAGACGTCTTCCTTGTATACGCAGCAATATAAGTAGGAGCTACTAAATATAACGATATAAGCTCGACCTGAATGAATGATGTTATTTTCGTATTTTTGGCACCGCTCAACTATTTTAATTTGTTGCGATTTAATGTACATAAAATTGTAATATATATTACTCATATATACGTGCGTACATACATACACACATCAAAATGAAGACAGTAAAAGAGAAAGTAAATGAAATATTCGTGAGATCGAAAGAAATATATGTGGAACAGCTTTAGTTGTTTTAAATTATTTTATCAATTCTTCGATTCAATATTTGTACACCATACGCGCGCGCACGCACACAAAAAGCTGTAAACATTGTTTTATTCTTCAAGTTAACTTTTTTGAGGGTAGAATTCACCAAGTAAGTAATAAATATACAATTCAGTGCCGATACAGCTCTGAGACCAGATGAAGTGATAAATGATCAATTCTCAAAAATAAACGCATTTTGGAACGGTCGTTCAGATTATGTAAAATCGATAATAAATTTTTTCACAAAAAGCTGCAAAATGATTTATAATTAAAATACAACTTTTCAATGCTACTTTTTCAAATGACCTTGACCAGACTTCGATCTCTCTTATGATTTTTCCCGACATTGTATTTTGGCGTCTTCATAACTGTGAGTATACTTACTTATTCTTGAAAATGTACATGGTCCAAAAATTGGTCGATTTTGAAATAACCTCGTTTTGGATTTCAAATGATTATATTCCAAGAAAAGAAGGCTAATTTTACTATGTAACTCCTGTCATGTTAATAGATAACTCGAGATAACTACATTCTAAATATTTTGGGCCTTTTAAATATTTTTCATATTTTAAGAATTCAACGCGAAAAACAAATAAAAAAAGTGCCATCGCTTAGGTTCACTTGTATCACTTACTGGACTGTAATAATTAAACCTTTAGTTCTTTATACGGTTTCGTTGGAAAATATCAATTTTAAGTAAAATATCGAAGAGGCAAAGAATCTTTAAGGTATAATTATAGAAATCAAAGTAGTTGGGTTACACAGTAAAAATTATTTTATCTTCATGGAAATTAACAATATAAAGTAAGGAATGGGCTTTATCTCAAAATTGACTTATTTGGGGCTCAGTACCCTCGCAAAACATAAAGCAACGCAAATTACAGAGGGACCTCTTCTGTCGTATAACTGAAAAACATGGCCCTGCCAATAACAGTAAATAAAGTGTACCGTATATGATAAAAAAAAAGTTATAACTTAATTGTGCGAAAAAAGAGCGGTAGTATCTTACGTGGATCGTCTAGTCGCATATTAAAATGCAATTTGAGCGTAAATATTTTACTCAACGCGCCTTCGGATAAAATTATAGACCGCGATCCCTCTATAAACCACGATCTTTATACATCCATTACGTTCGTCGTGCAGGCGACTTACAGGAAAGCAAAAACTACCCATGTCGTATCATTGAGCATATGCGGTCGGTCGAAAAAGTACTTTACCCAGGCCGCGCGGTACTATTAATGGAGCCCCCCCCCCCTTGTCGCTCATCGACTCGAGCTTGATGTATTATAGCCTCGATTATAGCAATATGTCGCCTCGTACTATACACTGGAACTGCGTCTCGGAAATCGGCACCGCGGCAGGTCGCGCGCGCCTCGTCGTCGACCGCTCACCCGCCGGAGACTCCCCGCGCACGTACGCACGCGCATACGTATACACAATCCGGTATCCTGACGCGGCGTCGTCGCTCGTCCGTCGGCGCTCTGATGCGCGCCTGTCGTTCTCGCCGCCGTCGCCGCGGAGCGTGACGTCGAACGATTTTCCAAGGTCCGCAGTGATGATTTTTCAAGGTCAGCGCGCGGACCGCGCTGCTTGGGAGAGAGGGACGGAGGGTGAGAGAGTACGAGAAACAGACGGACAAACAGACAACAAGGAGACAGAGAGCGTGCGCTTTAAAATGCGTGCGGTTCTTCTAATGATGACAGTGGGTGGGGGCGCTGTGCAGCTCGCACCGTTAGACAGATATACATTGTTACGTATATAATTAATTCAAAGAATTAACAAACGGGGACGAGTCCGAAAAAAACGGGCAACTTGTCGAGCGCTGGGCCGGGTATCGAACCCGGTACCTTCCCTTTTCGCGACGGAGACTCTCCCGCTCAGCTATTGATATCACGGTTCGGTTCTTTCCAATTCCTCCTCAAATCGTCGATATGCTGACACGGGCAAAAACTATTCTAATAAAAGTGACGAAAGTATCCACTAATTTGATAAAAAGCTGTAAAAATTCATAAAAAGTCGAAAATACTATCGAATTTCTACAAAATTTTATAAGCAAACGTTTGAAAAACTACCATTGACATTCTAACATCCATGTTAATAACTATGATTATTTTCTTCAGAGTTTCTATCCTCTTTTACGATTTAAAATCAAATAATTTTATACTATTATAATTTGTATTAGAAAAATTTTCTCCGTATAATATCTACAATATTTTTCAAAAATATTTTTTGTTGTGCTGAAATTTTTCCTAGTTTCCGAAATAAGTTTTCAAAGCCATAATTTTTACGATTATTAACATGATGATTCCAGTTCTCTCCTAAACCATTACGACATACGTAATCAACACTCCAAAATCCATAAGTGTTCAAATTTTTTTAAAAATCGAAAGTAGCTGCTTTATGGAAATTTATACAAACGGGGAACGTCCGAATTTTTTTTGCAGGTCAGTGGCTGATTCGCAAACAAATAGAACCGCGCATGATGGATAGAGCAAAAAAGATGAGAAGCGGGACATGTGTTGATTACGCCACGTGAGTACAGAGAAATCATAAATTAATATAAAGCCCGTTTTATTCCGAATATAAATTGTTGGTTAATAAACCATTTTTTTTGTTTTATTAATATATTAACGGATAATAACGTATTATTCCTGTTATTATTCTTATTATTATTAAATAATAGCGCGAGCAAGTCAAAATCTTTTTTTATCCTTGAATTGATCTTTTGCCTTGCCCATTGTTTTTTTTTCTTAAGAAATTGTGGAATAGATGAGTAAGCATAACTTTTTTGTAATCAATATATCCGAATGTATACCTATATATATATATATATATATATATATATATATATATATACATATTATAACATCTTCTCAATAAGTTACATCCTTTTATAATAGGTCCTATAGACTGGTTCTCTTATCTTTGATGTCGATGGACGTTCGAATCGTCATCGATAAATTATATATCCAACGGAGATTAAAATAAAATGGTATAACAATCATCGGAAATAAAAGTAAAAAATCTTTGTGCAGAGGCATATAACATATTATATCTGTACATATAAGGACTGAACATTGGATGTCGCTCAGTTTTATATACGAAGCGATATATATTTGTATGTTTTTGTAGGATAGGAGAGTCGAGCAAATGATATTCCATATGGCATATTTCGATGGTCGATAAATGTATATATAAGTAACTGCCGCCGTCATCGAGAAGTCCGAGGAGAATTCAATATAATTATTATTATATAGGAAGAAACGAGCAGTCAAGTTGATGTCATATATTGGAATGAAAGAGAGTGGAGGGACGCAAAAAATATTTTCTGTAATTTGCATCCAAATAAAGCCGTATACCCGATTTACGATGAGCAAATGAATTTTTTACTTACATACTGTACAATATATATATATATATATATTGTACACACAAGCTCCTTGTATTTTAGTAAAATTAATTTAAAGCATTAACAGTGTACATAATATTCTAGTGTGTTATATGAATCATCACGAACCTTCCTTGATTATCTTCCACTTAGCCGCATCCTTGTTGGCTCTTACTCATCTACTTAGTAATAGCCATCAGTGCCCCGTTTCCCGGATTATTTTAAAAGTAAACAGCTTTTTTGTCGGCTTGCAATGCTGCAATAGATTTAAAGCATAATGCTATTTTTATTCTCTTTGTAATTGCATATACGAAACCGTGGAATTAATTTAAAAATTTTACGTACTTCAATTGTAGAGAGAAAAAAGCCGATTATATAAGTTGCAGTCGCTCTATAGACAGCGTTGACTCCTAGACATGCGGACTCCGGCAGTGGTATATAAGGAGTCACGTCCATAGGCTAACCTCGATGCTGGCTAAACGCACGGCTTCCGCATTAAATATACATATATAGTATATATGAAACGGTTCAGCACAGCGCATTATATATATATATATATATATATATGCACACGCACGCATGCACGCACGCACGCACGCACGCACGCACGCACACACGCAGAGTCCTCGCCTGATGCAATCGAATCGATGAAAAACGCCAAAGCAAAAAACATTCTCTCGACATAAAAAGAAGTAATTATGCCGACAGCACTCCTGTACAGCACACTGTATAGTATATAATATGTATATCAAGAACGTTTTCTTCTATATGATACGTATACGCGCGTGTGTATATATATATATATATATATATATATATATATATATATATATATATATATATATATATGAACGTATATATGAAAAGAGCAACGCACTCCAATTAAACGGATGCGAGCAAGCGAGATTAATCGGCGCCGGAGTTTTATCCCGACCCCGCGCACTGGAATGATTTATACAAACAAGCTTTTTTCTCTCGATCGCACGGCACAGCAACGCGCATCGAGACGTATTGCGATCGCGCGAGTCCCTCCGTAAAAACTTGTGTGTGTGTGTGTGCGTGTGTGTGTGCGCGCGGGCGGCACATACACAGTAATAACAAACAGCTCGAAAAAGCACGGAGGGCAAATACACCTCCCCCCCCCCCAGCGAGGGAATAGATGCGATGGTCGCTCGTGCACCTCTGTTCGGCCTATACGAGGATCCTAATTATCCCCCGCAGCAAGAGCCGATTACCACGGCTTGTGCATCTGCTTCCTCCCCCTCTCCATCTACATATTTTGCTAGATATATATGAGACGCGTGCGCTGATATCTCCTGCCCCTCTGGCTGCGGTTGCAAGAAAAAGGCATTTCTCCTCCCCTCTCAATCTCGGGCATACACATGTAGAGCGACAGGAGCCGCGAGGAAAGAAAATCAATTTTTCCGAGCATTATAAGCTATGACGCCGGACTAATCGCTCTCTCTCTCTCTCTCTCTCTCTCTCTCTCTCTCTCTTTCTTCTCCATATATCGTAGTTATATGGCAAATATCATCATATAGTATGCTCCTCAAATATAAAGAATGATCGAAAAACTTTTAGAAAAACTTTATAGTCTACAATTATATTTTTTTAATCTATTGAATTCGTAGACATAGATCAAATGTTAACGATGGCTATTAAGATTATTCGAATGTTAAATTAATTTCTTTTACCGTGAACCTTGTTACAATTGGATTATTTAAGTTAAATAAATATTCATTAGAAAATAAAATGTAATGCATTAAATATTTTAAATAAGAATTAAGAAGACGAAACAAAGCTATTCATTAAAAATATAGACATATCTAGCAAATGTAAATCAACTATTAAATATACATTTTTTACGTTCAAATATTAAAGACAGAAAATAACTAAATATCTACATCTGATAAAGAATACTTTCGATTAAGTTCATTTCTGAGAAGGTGTACATTAACAAAAAATGCATTTTTAAGACTTTTTTTAAATATAATAGCAATAATAACAGAATAACAGAATAATAACAGTATTTATTTTTATGCTCTTAAATTAATAAATAAATTAATGGGTTGTTACATTTAGTTTGGCTTGATTTTCTTCCATTTTTTAGTTATTATAAGCATGTACGACTAGAAAAATATTTCATAGATACAATATATATATATATATATTGTAAAACTGGTAACAGTATAGTAAATTTTCATGGTTTCAGGACGAAAATTTTTATTAAGCGATAAATTGAAATATTACATTAAATTTAATATATTTTATTAATATGCAGTGCATTCTTACAGTTAGCTAGCTGCAATCATAATTGCTAGCGAATATCTGAAGTTTGGCAGAAATTAAAGTTTCATCGAAAAATATAGTCCTCGAGAATATTTTTGAAATACCAAGATTTTCAATAAATAAATCAAACAGTAGTTGCAGATCTGGTCAAAATATATTTTTATACTATACGTGGAATTTCTACAATCAGCATTTCTTGAGATAAATGTAATCGAAGGTACCTGTATTGAGTATATGGGGGAAACCGTTCAGGGGACCTCGAGACGAAATTGTTAAACTTTTGTCCAGAAATACTGTTGGATTTGAAATACAATATATAAAACAATAAATATACATTTCAATTGGCTTTAAAGTTTTTTGAAATTTTTCTTATTTTCTAAGATCAATTTGAAAACCCGTGATTTTAATGAAATTTCAAATATTCAATTTCCGCCTAAACTCGTTAGGATATTTGAAATCATCGCACTAAGAAAGATAAGAACATAAATTAAGAAAAATAAGAATAGGGCACTATATCGAGACTAATTGAAGACAGCCACACTACTGACAAAGTTTCAGAGAGACACCAAGATAAAATTATTGATTTTGTTCTCCAGAAATATTATCATGAGTAAAATTATCTATATGAATATAGATTTATGCACAAAGTATGTTTTACATAGATATTAGTTAACTGTTTAAGAAATCGTTTACATTATTATTTCAATTGATGCTAATATATATATATAGCTTTATAGATTTTTTATAACGCGAACCTAGGAGCTCAATGTATAATCGTATCAATACGAATTCATCATAAATTTTTACCGATCGACTTACCGAATAGATCGCTAATTTGTTCTTTGCTAATTTTCATATAGTATCGACATTACACGTTGCAACTAATAAGCTAATAAAAAATATCAAATTTTAACCTTAATATAATCTATAATTGAGCTTACATTAAGCTTGTACATTGAGATTCTATTTTTTAGTATTCAAACAACCGTTTATAAATAATTTACAATTTCAGATTAGTTTCAGAAAAATGGTATATAACTTTAAGATAACATATAGATGATTTTTCGCTAATCTTCCATTACAATTTGGAAATTTTTATTCTTCGTATATTTTTTGCGTTTCGCCTATGATTCTTTAACAAAATTCGAAATCTCAATACTTTACATTATTGAGTTCGTAATCGAAGCAGATCAAATTTTTCTCAAGATTTCTTTACGTAAGATATGCATATATTCGCTTATCTCATAAATAAAAAATTGACATTAGTGAATCAGTCAAGAATCATAAGGAAAAGAACCTAGAAAATCTCACTTCTTCAATAAATCCGTATGAATAAAAAGAATAAAATAATTAGAAGAGTATTAACTATAATGATTGCTAGTTGCAATTCAAATGAGAGCCTCCTTTTCATAACTAAGAATTGTATCTTTGAAATAATATTAAAAAATGTAGGGCATCATCAGCTGGCCGATGGTACAGATGACTAAGAAACGTGAAATAATAAGTTTTGTTTTAGAAGTTTTAGAGTGTCCTTTTCATGTTCTAATACTGAAGTTTAAAAAGGACCTACCTTTCAGGATGTACATTTCTTTATCGTTAAGTTAAGTCAAGCAAACTTAGTCAATGAGTTTTAATTTTTCTGATTCAATTTTAGAGAGTATGATATAAATTGGCCGGCACCGCACACGCGTTTTGCACCAGTCTGGTTGTTTTCTCAAGAGAATATCACGGAGGATGCACTTCGAAGCTGCAGATAAATACAAAAAAAAAAGAGGGCAGCGCGATATATCCGCTTGTTGACTCTCTGCTTCGACGACACAGCCTCCGCCACCCACCCCCTCACTCTCTCGCTCCCTCTCCCTCTAGTCTTGATCGGAGCCCGATCGTAAACAGAGTCCGCGCGCGCGCATCACGACGTTTCCTTTTCCCGGCCCGATTCGATGCGCACGCGCAGCGATCCTGATGCTGTTGCTCTATACTGCACCTCGCGGCCCTGACAGTCGCCTCGCTCGTTCGTTGGCTCCGCCGCACGTTGCAATATATATATATATATATATATATATATATATATATATATATATACGTTGCGCGTCGCGGTGCAGCTCCGCGCGCGGGACGATCGCGAAAGGACAGAGGGGTGGGAGCGAAAATAAAGCGAGAAAGATTGTGGCAAGGAGAGAGGAGAGAGAGAGAGAGAGAGCAAGAAAGATCCGTGAAGGTTCGCATATATATATATATATACACACACACACACGATGTGTATAGCGGAAGAGCCGTAGCAAGGCTCTTTAAAAGCGCGCGTTGCCCGGCGCGCACGACGACGAGACAGCCGAGGGAGAGACGTCGTGAGGGGGCGGGGGAGAGGGGAGTTAAAAGGCCGCTTGACTTTGCTCGAGGTTCTGCACCCTCTTCTTCGTTTGCTCTTTCCTTTACTTTTTTCCTCTCGGTCGTTTCTTCCTTTTTTCCTTTCCGTTTGGGTTTACGAAGGGGGAGGCGGGAAAAGGATAGAACGCGAGCGGGGACTGTCCCTCGATTTATTTCGCGCGGAGACGGACGCTACTTACACGTACTGCGCACACACGCCCGGGCGGTATAGGTAAGAGATGGCCTTAGAAAGGCCGGGAAAGGCGTCGCCTCGATTATACGCAGAATTTTCGTGCGAGTGTGCACGGACTGGCCAGATTAATGTCATAATAGAAGCATGTTCGTTTTATTTCATACTCCGTAAAAAATGATATTACGATATTTAGTCATTTTTACTTACGTTCGATTTATTAATTATATAAAATTTCACGTAAGCCGAGGTGTATACTACCGCTAACTTGCATCATCTATAGAACATAAATATTTTACGAGACAAGCAACTGTACAAGTATACATAGGTAAAAGTAATCGATCTATTTAAAATTTAAAGACTTTATACGGTATATCAAGTGACGTGTCGATTATTAAACCTATGTCTAAGTTGAAAAGAAAAAGCTCTTATTATTAAAGATGTGTGAGCAATCGTGCGTACATATTAAATATATCATTTGTAGTATCATAAATCCATTATGTTATTAAATCAAAGAACTTTGCAAAAATTAATAAAATTAATTTACAGCATGCGATATGTGTATGTATTAATACAAATGCGCACACGCACCTGTGCAGACATAGAAGCTCAATAGATATAGGCATATTTATAGTTTTTATTTAAGAGTTCCTGACTTATGTACTTAGCTATATAAGTCAATGAAACTTGTAATAAATTATAGTATCTTTTTCTAGTTCAACAGATAAATCTTAAATCTATAAATCTTAAATATAAATCAAAATTATGTAAAAAAAACTAAATTGATTGATTAAAAAGTTACTTTCGTTATATCTCGATCATAATCAACGTTTACGATGGAACATCTTTTCGAATGGTATATACGTATAGCAGATAAAATAGATACGTTGAAAAAATCTCGGAAAAAATGCTTATGAAAAGTAGCTGTTTATTATATTATAAGCGTTACGAAGCCCCCCTATCCACACATTCATTAATTGTGAAAAAGAACCGTATTCTTTTTATTAATATATCGCGCTCGACCTACGATACGTATATGTATGTATGTGCGCGTTGAATCGGTATATCAAACATAAAAACTAAACCCGATAAAAGCGTTTCTCAATGTCAGCGAGTAAATGCGTGACAGGTAAGGAGCGGAGAATATCCCGGAGGACGGGCGAAGGGAGGGGGGACACAATAGACGAGAAACGGGGGAGATGAAGAGGAAGAAAAAGGATAATAGAAGAAGAAAAAAGCCTCGCGCAGCCGCAGGTGCAGCGCGCGTATGATATCTCGAAAAGAGCGTGGCGTTCGTCAAAGGCTTGAAATGTACGGTTATTAATCGACGCTGTGCGCGCTCGAGCCGTTAACGACGCGAAGACGTCGCGCGCGACGCAGCAAAGCATAATATATATTACGCATGGAGTGTCAAGAAAAAAGGACCATCTCCGTACGAATAATCCTTCCCTTTCTAATGTCAAAGGAAAAAGCCAGAAGCCTCGAGCGGCGCTCGGCATTGCATTACCGGGTCGATTGAAAACTTTCTGCGGGCTCGGGCAAAACTTTGCCTGCCTTGTCACGCGAGAGATGCTATGTATATGTATAATCTTAAAAATGTGCGCCGAAGAAAGCCTTGCCCTCGCGTGAGCCTCGCGCGAGGAGACGGGGGGGAAGGGGGGAGGGGAGGACATAGATGAGAGAAAGCATTGCCTCCATTGCCGCGCGGGCGCGCGTGAAAAATCTTTTTCGGCTATACATGCGGCGTGTAAAAAAAATGTCCTCCTGCTCTCCCCGTCCGTCTTTCTCGCTCAATCGGCTAATTCAGCGAGACTGGCGCGCGTACCAGCTTCCCCCTCGCGTTTCTGGATATATATATAGAATCGAATAATTTTCGATTCATTCAAAAACGCGCTACTGCCGCTCGTCTTCGCACCGCGCGAAGTGAAAAATCATCCGCGATTCATCAGGGGAGGGGGTGAAATAATTTTCGAAAAGCCCACATCGCGGAAAGAATGGCGAGGGGGGGGCGGGGTGCGCCGGAGCTCCGTACACATATAAAAAGGAGGCAATCGAGTTCGAGGGAGAGAGAGAAAGGGCGTTTTTCCAGACGCGTGTATTTATATATATACGAGCAGAGAAAGAGGGAGAAAGAGCCGGTTTTGTGACGGCCTTGAAAAATTGCGTCAATCGATCCCGATGGCACGCTATAATGGCGCGCCTCCATTAAGGCGGTTACCAATTACGGGCTATACGCGCTATAGATATACTCCTGGAGAAGGAAATCAAGAAAAGGCTCGTCTAATGCATGGTATACGATACAATATATATATATATATATATATATATATATATATATATATATATATATATATATATATATATATGACAATTGAGGAAAAGCGCATTCGTCGCGTACGCCACAACTGTACAAAACAGGCGCGCGTACTCCCGCCCGCCCCGGGTCCGTTTTTTCCCTCCTCTCTTGGCGTATATTATCGAGGCTGACTCGCGTTTAAAAGCCGGTAGCGCAGAGCGCGCCGCTGCATTGTAGGAATACAATAGCTTTTTCTTTTACGCTGATGGCTGTTTTGCAGCTGCCGCTTGTACATGTGTGTGTGTGTGTGTGTGTGTGTGTGTGTGTGTGTGTGTGTGTGTGTACAGATCTCCGCGCGCTTGCGCGCGCGAGCGCAGTTAGCATCAGTTTGCGGTTAATTTATAACATACTGATTTTCTTTTTTGAACGAGCCTCGAAATATACCGATAAATTAAGATTTTTCATGGACTGGTTCTTGAATACGTTTACGTATGTATAGCGCGAGTGCAGATTGCTATAATATTAATCAATGTTATTACTTTTTCGATTTATCTACAAATTTAAGAAAAGTGCGCCGTCTTACAGTAACAAGAATTGATACTTATATCTAAACGGTAAATGAGTATATAATTAGGATACAGTACACAATGACCACCAGAAATTACGCTGAACGCTTACACGTAGTTTAGAATATCAATTACAGTTATTTATTTATAATTTAATTACTTTGAATTTCTCAAAATAACTCCGTCAATATATACAAGCGCTCAATGAATAGCAGCCTCGATAGCAGCTGATGATAATAGTGCAAAGTCAATCACTCAGAATGAATAAATAATCACTGGATTAGTATAATAATTGCGACAGTTCACTAATTACTTAGCAATAGATTATCAATCATATCATCTTGCAATTGTACTCAATTTCATAGAGATAGAGTTATTTATAATTATTGTCAATTGTAACATTTTGTACTATCTCTTCACTCTTGAAACTCAATTTTCATTACATATGCACAAGGTACCTTAAACTTATCGTATAGACTATTCACAAGTATTAACTTTTTAGCATCCTTATATACATATATATATATATATATATATATATATATATATATATATATATATATAATATAAATATATATATATTAATTTAATTATACTTTTATTTTTTTTATTAATTATACTTATATATTTAATTTAATTGTATTTTTGTTAATTTATAGGTATATTAACCGACAAAAATTCTTAACACTTACAGGAGCACAGGTTATCGAACTTCTTCGTATACGTACAGTTTCAACCATAATATTTAGAAATTTCTTATGGTCAAAAAAATTTTTTACAGTTATAATCCAAGTTCTTGAGAAAAGCAGTGAAATTTTCACTTTTGAACAGCGGAGAAAATATAAATCGAGCCTATGCGAAGAAATTCTATACATGTTAATTTATAAAGTTTCTATATATATTCAGATGTAATTTTTATATGCATATAATGCATATACATGCTTATTTAAATAATTGTATAGGTAAATTAAGAGGGGAAAAATGCAGCCGTAAAAAGCGCATAAATTAGCATAAATTAAGTCCTTATCAACTTCCGTGCAATGATTACATATCGTTTCTAATAAGTTGATAACTATCGAGCAGCTCGAATGCATAAAGACAATCGGCATGTTAGAGGCACTAACGATCGTCGTTATTCTTTTGTATTCTATACAGCCACGTTACAGATCGTCTATCTATTCTTTTTGCCATGTATAAAAGAAGATATTATCATATATATATATATATATATATATATATATATATATATATATATATATATATATACACACACCTTCCAGCATATATACCTGTAAGTAGCATGTTACATAGAGAAACAGAGGACAGTTTCATACTGTGCAAAAGATATAGAGAATGACTTCATAACTTTTCTATCTCTTTTGGACAAAAGTAGCGATGTGTGAATTATTTCAAGGCAAAAAAGAAACTCGATCAAAATAATTGTGTGTGAGAGAGAAAGAGAGAGAGAGATAGAGAGAAGTTTTATATTTCCCTTTCTCCTACACCATAAGAAAATTGCTCTCAACTTTTTAACACGGTATACTTGCTCCAGGCTTATATTCTCTAAAATGTATATATACTCGCTCCCCGGCGCTATTCTTATGATTATTATTATTATTGTTGCTAAAATCTAAATCTCGATTATGTTATTGTTTATTCATAGGTATACGGCTAACGCGATTAGATGCACGATATGTATAAAAAAAGCGGCGGAAGATGCAACTGCAATTATCTAATAAGTTAATTGAACTAATTAACAATAGGAAGGAATGGCGCGCGCGTTCATGTAAATTGACGCGAAAAAAGAAATATCCGCGCAAACTCGTTTAGCGTGGGCACGTGTATATATATATATAGAAACGTCGATTCAAGCGGCGGGTATATTCATAGATATAAGGAAGCGTTTAATTAATTTCTAAAAAGTGTAAAAGTACTCGGAGATTCCTGGGGCAGATAAAGGATAAACGAACTAGCGAACAGTTTCCGATTGATAATAGATTGCATCACCGAGGTGAAAAATACCGTCCGATTGCTCGGCGCACGCTACATGCGAGTATCTATAGTAAAGTACGGAGAGGAACAGATATATATGTAAATAGCATGTAAATACATACGTGCGCACGGCGAGGGAGAGAGAGAGAGGGAATAGGGAGGAAAAGGATAGAAAAATAAAGCGAAATCGAAATGGATGTGCAAATGTTATTTTTTACAAGAAATTAGAAAAAGGTAGAAGACCGGCACGAGTGGATTTTATTATGTAACGCTTAGAAGCGCAAACAAGATAGTTATTTTTGAAAACTTGATTTTTATACGATAATATATACCTACGTACGTGTCCTGGTTTTATTGTTGTATTTTTAATTACCTTGTGAAAGTTCGTTTAAGGTTTAGTCGTACAATATTATTCTTGGAAGGCTGGAAATTTACTGAATATTTTAGTAAATTTCACCGATTGGTTGCTTGCAATTGCTCTCTTTTATAATACCTTGGAGTTTTACTAGTAACATCGTATATAACTGTACAGAGTAATAAATATAAATAAAACACAAAATGCAATACTAGATAATATCTAAAATTCAAAAAATTAATTATTTCTATTTCGAATCATTTTTAATAATTTATTTTATAATTCTTTGTAGTTGTACTTTTCTAACAACAAGATTCTGTTTCAAAATACAAGTACTGAAACAAGACGACATATTAGACTACGTCTGTATACCAGACCATTTGTAAGTTACCTGTACATAAGTAAGCAATATTACAATTTGAATCATTATAAAAACATATTACCATTCGCAATGGAAATTAATGCATCAAATTAATGCATTAAATTACATTAAATTAATGCAATTAAATAAAATAATATTAAAATTCGTAATGGAAATTTATAGTGTATTTCATCTTTGCTTGAAAGTTTTTTACATTGTGAAATATTTTACACCCGAGCGAAGCGAGGGAGGTCAGTCTCACCTGGAAAATAATTCAATTGCATTAGTGTTGAACGATATTTTACATTACAACAGTCAAAATACCATTCTAAAGTTTTTATTTTGATATGGAAGTGATGGAAACATTTTTAAATAAATGTAATACCTGAACAATTGATTGTGACTCAATATTTTACAATATCATATACTGTATAACATATGATTTACTATATGTTATATACCATACACTAATTTTGCTGAGAGCATATTTATAAAATAAAAATTGATCGCTCTGGAAAAATATGAAAAATTCTAGAACGTTTTCCTCATCATTTACCCTTATTATATCATCCTTTAGGGAAATTACTAAACTTGCGGGTGAAATTTCTCGCAAAAATTTAATAATATTTTTTACGCGCTTCTCAAGGCAATAGCTTTCTTCGTCCTAGATACAAGATTTTTTTGTCTTCAGTAGACAAGAGTAAAGATGGAGTTTATATGGATTTCGTGCGTTTGGTCAAAAGATAATGAAAATTTCTGTCGTGAAATTGTAATTTTAACGAAATCCTGATGGAATCCGAATGGAGCTAAAATTAAAATTGATGGTTCATTAATCCGATTAGGAGATCGGATACGAGTGCTCTGTTCATTCATATGTGAATCATATTACAAATGTATATGTAGATCAATCGACCCCGTGCATGCGCAATTTTCTTAAATGATCAATTGAAGATACAAAATATAAAAAATATCAATTGAAACGAAACCAGATATGTAATGGAGATTCAAAGTAAAGGCCTTGGAAAATACTATAATCATAAAGTAAAATAATTGAATTATATATAGGATAGAGCAGGAAATAGACGAGCCCATCAACTGATTTCCTGCTCTTCGTTCAGTGCCGCGTATCACATATAAATTTATATATATATAGATCTCGATGCAGAAAAGGATGTATAACTTCGGCACGCAGTCCGGTGCGAATCACTCTCGCGGGCGAGTCGGGCGCAACATATATTATATACATGTATACAGCTCTGAGCACAGCTGAGCGGAATCTACAGTAAAAACCGAGAAAGAGAATCAAGGGCGGGGGAGGGGGACTCGGGCACTTGGATCAAAGGACGCCCTCCACCACCGAACCCCACCCTCTCTCATTCTCGTATTCCTTCTCTCCTCACACGTGTGTGTGTGTGTGTGTGTGTGTGTGTGTGTGCGCGCGCGCGCGCACGGCGAGGAGCAAATTATCAAACCGCAAACTCCCATCGCGGCGGCGGCGGCGGCGATTCGCCTCGGGACTATCGCCGTGAGCTCCGGTGCGCAGGGCCCCTGGCGCGGTGGTACAAAAAGAAAATTGCGCCTAAACGTCCCACCCCTCGCTCCGCGCTCTCACGTCTACGATTCCGCACGCCGGGCCTCGACGCCGACGCGACGCGCCTCTGCCCAGCCATCGCTCTCTTTTCCTCCTCTTTTTCTCTCCTTCTCCTGTCTTTACCCCTTGCCCCGTCCTCCCTCTCTCCCTCTCCCGCCACCCACCTCCTGCTCTAATCGCGCACCGGGGCATTTTTGCGCGGCTCCGTATACGCACGTGGTTGAACAGCTGCTCTTGCACTGTTCTGTGTGTGTGCGCGCGCGCGCATACACACGCACTCGGTCAACACGAAGAGATGATGGAATTCAGTTGCTCAACGCGCGGCTATTAGCCATTCCTCTCATTCGCTTGTAATTTCTCACGTGTATATATACACACATTGAGATATGTAAGCATATATAGCTCTGAGCTAGGAAGAATTATGTAAACGTATATCGTTTAAAAACTTACATGGGAATAATTATAAACAACAAGGATTTGGCTTGTGCGCATTGAAGTGTACGTGTATAATGCACAATTAATGTGCATTAATCGGGGCTGATAACCAGTTTTTAAAATCGGAGAGGTGAATCAACAAAAAAAAAAAAAAACAAAAAAGAACACAAAAGCGAAACGAAAAAAAAACACAATATAATGGAATACCGAGAAGAGCGTTTAAACTTGTAAAGTAAGGTTACGGATATTTTCAAGCTCAAAAAAAAATGCAAGCAATCGTTTCGGTTGTTTTCGACTTATTAAGAGGAGCCTTATAAGAAGATGCAATCAGCGCCTCTCTCGCTCTATACGTATATACGACTATGTGTATGCACGTATAATATACGCATACATCTGCAGTTTCGAAAAGAAACATACGCCTCGGCCCTTTTTCCCACAGTGGTTTTTCTGCCCGTTAATAATACGCTCCTCTTTGTCCTAATTATTCACCCCAGCCTCTCCTCCGCGGTACGGCGCTCGCGCGATCCCGGCATCGGAGAGCGTAACACGATGGCGTGCGCGCAGGTTTGCGCATCGTATAAAGACTAGCAGGCTGCTAGCAGCCCGTGCTACTAATTTTCGGTTCGCGCCTGCTGCTTCGACGGCGCGATACAGTCAATTCCTCGTTAACCGCAGAGATCGCCTACCTACACAGATGTACTAGGGAGACCCAGAGCGCGCAGACGCGCGCAATACTCGCATACAAATTATATACGCACGCGCGTCGTCGCGCGCGCACATTCCGTCGCTATTATAAGAGAGCTGCGCCCAAAGAGGAAAGTTCGCCCGCCGACCCGTCGCGTATAATATATATACATATACATGCAAATTATGCACGAAGCGGGAGAGGAGAAGAAGACGCGAGAGTGACCGAGTGCAGCGCGCAATTGCGGGTTTATACAAGCCTTGAACCCCGTGACGAGACCGAAGGACGCGGCGGGCGCGGCGGACGCGGCGCGCGACTGCATTTACACATGCACGTCGGAGAACCCTTTGATATGAAAAATACCCGGCGCGAAACGATCGAGCGAAAATCCGCGACTCCCGCCCAATATATATATATATATATATATATATACACAGCAACTTCGTGGTCCACTTCGGGAGAAGGGGAAGAAGGTGGATAGGAGGGAGGGGGGATTTGGCATGCAAATACACCGGGCCTCTCGCGCAGAGGCGGGATTCGCATCTCTGCATCACCGCGGGCGACGAGGTAGGGGGAGGCAGAAGGGATACACATCGGTCCGACTGGATCCTGCACTTTGCCGCGGCTCGGTGAATTATGGCGCGCGAGCGAGGGAGCGTTGGGCCGCGCGGTCTCTGCGCGCGCTTATTTATTTTCTTTAATTGATGCCCGCGCCCTTGCAATATATACATATATATACATATATATATATATGCGCGATTATCGTAGCATGCCGTACGAGCACGGCCGATCACACCGGCGTTCTCTTCGATTGTTTCGCGATGTCCGAGGGATCGCAATTCTTTTGTGTGCCTGTGTATGCCTGTTGAGAAATTTTGAGTCTGAATAAAGGCGAAATAATAATCTTGATCTTATAGGAATATTATTGATCTACTGTGTAAATTATTAAAGGAAAAACACTCATTACGTCTCCTATTACCATTAACTTAACTTTATGATTTTTTTCATAGTAAAACTGAGCGCTTTAAATCTCATATGCATTAATATACTCGTATTTATGCTTAAAACTTTTCACGAGGATAGCTTCTACTTGTATAACTTCACCATCGTCATATACAACCATCCTAAATTATATATATATATATATATATATATTAAAAATAATCTTGCTTTTATAATTTAAAAAAATTTTCTTTTTGTATAACTTTATTATTTTTACTATTATTTCTCAAAGTATAAAACTTATTTAACGACTATTCGCACAAATTAAAAGTTATAAAATTTTTCTACTTTACTGTTTTACCACTAAATTATTTGTAATAACAGAGTTTATATTAGTGCGTTTATAACTGTCCTAAAAGTATCGAATAATATAAAGTTTGTGAATAAATTTTTATTAAACTTCATCACTATAGAATAAGAAAAAGAAAGGAGAAAAAATCGAAATGTACAATTCAAGTTTTTTTTGTCTACTAATCATTTCAAAAGTTTTCATTTTCACATCTTTGCATAATTAAAATCCGAATGCTATTTAAAAGCCAAGTTTTCGTAATGAAATTGAAATTCAGCTCATAAAATCCACTCATTTATACATGTATAAACATATAATCTTATAGGTCGATGGACCGACCACCACAGAAAAATTTTCAAGGTCGTAAAAAATGTTACATTCTGTAGATAATATAATTCCATTCGAGAGGCGCGTGCGTGGTATCTTTGCACGTGGCACTTCGTCAGGATCATGCAAATACGTTCCACGCGCGCGCGCGCACACACACGCACACACATGCACACCCACGTACGAACGAACGCACGCACGCACCTCGTCTTGTCAGTTATACGCTAAAATGTTTCCTCTCATCGGATCTGAAGAATCCCCGATCTATATTACCAATGACTGCGATTCAAATATACACGCGGCTCTACCGCACACCGCGATCCATAAGTGATGATGAACTTGACGCGCGACGCGACTGTCGCGAAACTAGTATATCGCATATTCGGACTAATTCGTTTCCAGTTAACAAGCTTTCGACACGATATCTGTCCCTTGGATATTATATATATATATATATATATATATATATATATATATATATATATATATACAGCCGATCACCGGGAAATTGGAAAAGCCTCACTCTTCACGTCTCTAGCAATTAACGCGCGACTCGTTTGATATACATAGTTTTTAAGCTCGCGCTGAATATTTATTCGGATGTACGGGCATCATGCATCAAGTTCCTTTAATATTCATAAATTAATTATAACATAAAAAAATCAATATGCAAGTTTATAATCCCAATTTAATTTTTTTATCTTATTTATTTAATTGAGAATTGCAGTTGTAAATATATTTGTAGACAGAATCTCTTGACGAGCAAGAAGTGTGCTCCGATCGCGATTGGAGCTCGTCCGTTCGTCAACGGTTATTTATATAAAATATACGTACGAAATTATGCGAGTTCTTAGCTGCTATATAACAACTAGGAATTCCCATGCGCACGAAATTGTATATGAAGCCGGCAGGTGCCGCATGGATAAAAGATCGAGCAGATGTTGGCTCGGGGCTGGACTTTATTGTGACGGAGACGGAAGTTCGTAGATTCTTCTCAGTTCCTAAAATTAAAAATATGTAAATTTGCGGCAGTTTTTTATTCGATAGTATATAGCTACAGAGGTTCGAGAAACATTTTACAGTAAAGTAAAAAGGAGTAAATGTGGGGGGGGGACATTTTTAATTAAATCCATCGTTTGTTTAATAATGAAGGAGATTAATGAGAAAGGATATATATATATATATATATATATATATATATATATATATATATATATATATATATTATATTCACTTTAATATTGTCAGAAAAAGAAGGAAGAATAAAACGCTTACCCATGTGCGTTTCAAATTAGTATAGATTTAATTTAATACAGTTTGTTAAAGAAAATTCAGAAAATTATCGACAGCCAGAGGCTACGATAAAAGCTATATGTATTATATTATATAGATATAAAATCCGCTTAAAGTAAACATTGTCTCGTAGGAATAAATTGAACTCGGCTTTTAATTAGCGAATTAAACGAACATTTTCGAGAAAATTTCATTACCATATAGCTGCTGGCTACATGTATATATATATGCGCGTGTGTGTGTATAAACCCTATAGCGCGTACATGTAATTGCGAATATCTGAAATAGCTGGAGGTACACCCAAGTCGGTCCAATCCCTCTTCACCTCACCCTCCCGCCCCCCTCCTAGCCGCGCAACGCCTACCCATCCGGCTAAGGTAAATCCCGGGGAAACTGTCTTGTCGAACGTCGAACGGATTATGTACGCCGAAAGATACGCCGGGCAGTTTATGCGCGTGTCTACCTCGCTGCTCCCCCAGACCCCCTGACCCCCCTCCCAGTCCTCCATCCGCCGTATACAATTAATTGCGAAACCTTGGAGGATGCGCGAGCGCGCGCCTTCTTCCCCTTCTCGTTCGTCGGCCGCGGAACTCTCGGCGGATACTCTCTCGGCCGCCGCGGGGCCGATTGTCGAGACCGCTGGCTTCGCGCGCCTGCCGCACATTATAGCCCCGAGATACGCATCTATCCGCAGCGCGCGCAGGTTTTCGTCGCGAATAAAACAAAAAATAAAACAGAGAGAGAGAGAGAGAGAGAGAGAGAGAGAGAAACAACGTAGACACCGTCAATTTTCACCCAGTCGAGTTCGCCGCGCATATATGCGGCTTTCCCGTGGCCTATACGCTTTGTAATGTACATATATGTACATACATACATACATACATATATATATATATATATATATATATATATATATATATGTACACAAATATATACGTACATACTTAATATATCGCATTCTGCGTTCTTATATAAATTGAATTTTTATAACGTTTTCTTTTCGGTTGTTCGAGCGTGCAACCAATGTAATATATGTAAATCGTTCGGAGCGAGAGAAACACAGAAACGGCGCGTGATCGTATAAACACATATATAATAGATTAGAAGAGAAAGACAGAGAGGGAGGAGAGAGAGAGAATATGATAATTTATACGGTTTCGGCGCGTTTTCAAAAGCCGAGTGTTCTTATCGGACGCGCGCGAAACCTTAAATTAACCCGCTATAACACCATAAATCTCTGAGGGGGACTGCTCCGAAAGCCGATTTTAAATAAATGCGTGCAAGTTTTAAGAGAGAGAGAGAGAGAGAGAGAGAGAGAGAGAGAGAGAGAGAAAGACAACAAAAAGTGAAACATAATTCGGTTTGGAAAGTGTTTTGGCCTTGCCATCAGGCGATTTATGTGTGTGTGTGTGTGTGTGTGTGTGTGTGTGTGTGTGTGTGTGTGTGTGTGTGTGTGTGTGTGTGTGTGTGTGTGTGTGTGTGTGTGTGTGTGTGTGCATTTTTTCGCAAACTTTCCTGTACAGCGATGCAACAAATCACCAAGGTCAACTATAAAGATATAGGATATATATATATATGTATATATATATATATATATATATATATATATATATACACATTATGAATTTCGCAATATCGCATAAGCATTGCAGCATGCGTAATTACTCTAGCCTACTCTTCTGCGAATATGTATAGAAATAAATATATATATATATATATATATATATATATATATATATATATATTTATATATAAAATAATTATTCTATAAAATACGCCAACGGTAATATTTATATATACATATACATAATATATGTTGTGAAAGAAAATTGTTAACACGATGTTGATGAAACATATTCTGCGAGTAATAATTCTGCGCAAAATGAGATATGTCGAAAGTTTCTTCGCACAAGTTGTAAAAGAAAAATGCGTATGTATTATTAATATATGCGGCCGGCGGTGTTACTTTAATTATACTGACCAGCGCGAGCGGGTGTGATATTGTACTACTATATATATAGTGTGAGTGTCAAAGTTGCTAAACAAATCATATACACCAAAATATATTATTGCTTGAAATCAACATTCAAATGCTTCAACATTCAAAATCTTATAAGTTTTAAATTAAAATATTATAAGTTTTTCAGAATAATCTCGATAGCCCTAGTGTCATTGCGTATTGGCAGCCTGTGGAGAAATATTCTCGACATATCCCCGGTACAAGCTAGATTCTAATTGGCAATACCGCCGATGTCCTCACATACGTAATAACTCTCTAGAAATCCGAGAAGTATTTCCCGGTAATTATTTAATTGCCATAATACTCTATGTATTACTCTATTTAATCTAGTTTGATTTACTTAATTTTTCTCAGTAAAGGAAATATAAGGAAAAGATAGGAATTTCTATTTTGAATCGATTTAAATGTCATTTCTTTTTCGTTACATCGTGATAGGCTAGGATTCCCTGGCTAGGATCGAAATATGATATTTCATGGTCCGCACTTTGTGTACAATTGAGTTGTTCTGTATATATATATTTATGAGTTATTGCCCTATGTAATCAGTGACATAGCGGATAAAGCGGGATAAAGCGTTACCTTGCGAACCAGAGAGAGAGTCGTTAGTTCGTCTCCAAGTCAAGTCGGATGCTCTTTCAAACATAATAAAAATATTCTTTGTAATGTACGTGCATTTAAAAAAATTTTTTGATATCAAGTAATTACTTCCTATCGTACTTCCTTCATTTAAGAAGATACATTCTCAATTGAAGAAAATAAGTTACTTGGTACATAGCAAAATAATATGTACTTGATAACCGGCGATTTTTTCAATGTGCATAATTATTAATAATATATGTAAAAACATATTCCGATATATATATATATATATATATATATATATATATATAATCCCAAAATAATCTTCGTAAAATAGTATAATATAATAGATAAAATACTGTAAAAATTTGAAAGGACGGTAAAATAATTTAAATTATTAAAATTTTTATTTCAAATATATATTTTAAAAAATAGAATAACATTATTTATTCGAAACAAGACAATGTGTACGTACTTAATTTAAATTAATTTTTGCTTTCGATTCAATATATTCTTCATATTTTAATTTTCAGCACATAGTAAATCTGTCATATTTTGGTTATTTTTCAGATAGAAGAAAATAAAATTTCGAGTTCAAATAAAAATGTTTCGAATAGATTTTATACGGAACTGTCTAGACATTAACTAGTCTTACATGCGAGGATCTAGTTAGATGTGGCTAGTAGAATCCTAAATAGTATGGGTCATATACACAATAGAATCTATTAAGGTTTCCTTGCTAGATATTAATTACAAATAGGACACTACGCCCAATTTATACACGGGTGCCTATCCATAGAGACACCCAAGAGATCTACGGCTGTTCCTCCCCTATAAATGTACAGAATGGGTCCATAACGAAGCAAAAAAGCTCTCGCCCTCCTCGTCGTTTGCAAGTGCACGTGAACTTGTCTGAATAACCGCGCGTAGTAATCAGTTCCAAAAGGTCCCGAGAAATAACGAATGCCGATTTATACAATACGGAAGAGAGGGGAAAAAAAGCGACCGCTGAATTTTTCGAACTCGAGTTTTTTTGCGTTCAATTATTCATTAGACGGCCGCGCTAAAGTTATACGGGGCGACGCGTTTTTGTATCTGTTAAAGCACCGAGAATTACATCGCGCGCGCTCGCTTTTTGCATCGTTACGCAATTATTCGATCGTTAAGCTAATTAGTATAGCGCGCGCTGTAAATTGAAAGTCGTATATGTATATTACATATATAATAAGATCGATCGAGACGGCTCGATCAATTCTTATACATTTATATAATATATTCCGCGTCTGCCGCGTTTTTTTCTTCACAAAATTACATACTAAGGATCGCGCATATGTATGTCTAGAAAATGGGAGCGTCGACGAGTTTTTGTAATTTCTCGAAGTACCGCCGGGGTCCGATTCAGTTTATAGCGAAAGTTGCGGGGCTGACCCAGTTTCACCCCCCCCCCAAACCCACTTGAAAGCCTCTTAAACGATGGCGCGGAAAATTTCTACCCTTATACATAGATTTCGCAGGTGCGCATATACGCACGAATGCGTTTATACAGGATCAGAGAGACAGAGGATGAGAGGAATAGCCCTTCTCGGCCCTTCTGGTCCTGCCTCTCTCTCTCTCTCTCTCTCTCTCTCTCTCTCTCTCTCTCTCTCTCTGCCCACTATATTAAGCGCCCGTGCGTGCGCGACTCGATCAGCGCACCTACGATCGGTCGACCAGATATAGGTTCTCTTATAGGTTGATAGGGGTATAGCGCACCGTGATTTTATGCCCGACGGTGAGGGCGGGTTGGCATATATAAATACCGCAATCGGGCTACGTCCTACGTGCTATACTGTCCCTCTGTTCATTACTATATAAATACTCAAGGAGAGAGAAAGACGCATTTTGCTCCCCCCTCCCTCGTCCTTCTCCCACTATGCTCGAGCGATCAGTTCGTTATCGGAAATTGAGGCGCGGTGTGGCTAGCATGGGTATTATTCGTATTTGTTTGACCCTACTCCGTGCCGACAAAGCCTTGCCCGGATCTGTAGTGGGATAGACGAGGCGTCGTTGGTTATGTTGAAAGGAACATCGTGCGCGCGCGCGCGCGTGTGTGTGTGTGTCAGCAAACGGTTTGGAAGGGCGCAGATTATTCGTAGTCCTATTGTCCGTATTTAATCAGTAAATTTTTAAAAAATTATTATGGTTCCTATATAAGAAATTATATGTATACACGATGTTTCGTGGAAAGTTCAAAATGTTTACGTATGGAGTTCTAGCTTCAAATCTATATACAAATAAATTCAAATTAAGGATCTATATTTATATATTTATAGAATTAGGGTATTCGGGTATTGCACAAAAAGCATGTATATAATCTTGTTCAAATCGTAGAATTTAAAAACGATCGACGCAATTTCGTGCAAATGTACAGCTCTATATATATATAGGTAATAAATAGTAAACATATTAAAAGATTCAAGCAGCTACTTTATATATACGTCTAAACCATCAGATAGGTGTAATATTTGCGAATATTGGTGCATTATATTCTCTTAGAGGCTAACATTTCGCATAATTGATATTTTATATTTTGCATAATCTTTTAGTGACTGTGTGCCGAGAACTTAAAGTTCAAGGAAAATTTTAATTTTGCATAACATGAAAATATGTGCATGTTAAAGTAGAAGTAAATGGGAGTGGTCGGACACGCAGAGCAATTCTGGATTTATAATAGTATATTTTAATTTACGGTTCGATAACGCGTATAAGTTTTAATTGTAAATATCTTTTTAAAAATTAATGGCTAAAGTAATTTATTTTTATGACCTTTGTTATGAAATATTTTTTAACTAATATGATTCTGTCGAGATTCTGTTAACTATTCAACTATTGAAACAAAAATTTTCGTTGATGACATATAGGCATATAAACGATCGCAACTAGACTTGTTTTAAAATAAAGCTGAAATATTATCCAAATTTCTCTCTTTTATTTATTAATATTATACTATATAACTTTAGACTAGATAAGGTGTAATTGAGTTATAAAATATATTCTTTATAAAAATATTCTGTATTCACTTCTAGTGGTTTTTTAATAAAATCTGTTTTTTTTCAACACTTTCCAAACTAATGCGTTCACTATTATGTATTAGGAAACCGACTAATTAGTATGAACACCGTTTTAAAAGAAAATTAAATTATTCATAGACTTAACTAAGAAATAAAAATGTTATTTTGAATGTTGAACCTTGTTATATATCTCATTCAAATACACACAATCGCGCTCGTATATACATATGTATGTGTATGTGTGTATATATAATACGCGCCAAATCACATATTAAGTATAGAATATTAACTATTTCTAAAGATATACCAATGCAAAATGTTGTTATTAATTTTAATTTATAAACAGACATATAATATAGAGCGCAAAGTTAAAGAAAATGAATAAATAAATTACCATTGAGAAATTCAAGGATTCGTCTTTTCTAATATATATGTTCGGTACAGCAGTGCCGTGTTATCCATTCAAATGACTTTCCCACGCACTGTCAGTCTCCATCGGGTTTGTCGCATTACATATTCAAATATAATAAGTTTTCGTTACACAATTGCGCGATTACGAACGATTTGTAATCTTCGAATCGTTGCATAAGTGCTACACGCATATATAGAATGCACGTTTCTGGTGTGTATTTATATATGTAATATGTGTGTATCATATATATATATATATAATACACTAGAGCTTCGCCCGATACAATATATAGCCGATTTATTAATCAGTCAAATAATACCCATGTAATCAATCTATATTCCGGCTGATTGACACAAGCACGGTTGTAGTAATTTATATGTGCTTTATTTACAATCACACCGTAGACCTCCGTCGCTAATTAGCAGCAATATTTGGAAGTATAAATAGAGTGACGTTAAATAACATAAAAATAAAAAAAATAAAAATCTATATTCCAGTGTATAATATTGTATGTGCCACATAAATTGTAATATATTAATTAAAGAAATGGATTAAATTAACAAGGATTGGTGCCTGAGCATGCTTGTGAATTGGTGTTTTTTACCTTTCTTCGGCTTATTCATACAAACAATGTCCAATATATTGATACTTATACTTTTGCACTCGTTCACTCAAGTACCTTAGTTTCGAGCCAAAATTCAATTCTTATAGTCCGGATTCCCTCTAAGTTGAAACTCCAAATGCTACTGACAAGTGAATAACACACGCGTGCCCTATAGATCCCTAAAAACACACGCACGTATACTTTAGGAATTTAGCCATGAGTCCTAGATGGCTACTCGTTACGATGTCTCGTCGGGATACAGTGAAGTTTATCTATAGAAATTTCTGCACAGAGGTGCGTTTCTATGGTTGTTCGCAAGCTTTTCGAATGCCTCTATAATTACATCAATTTTTGTCGACCACCGACATTATGCGACAAAATTCTTTAGCTTTCTTCTCGTATCGGCGAAAATCGACCGTTTCAACGTCATAAATCAGGCACGCTCACGCGTGTTCCTTACAAAACTCACGTGTGCATGCACATGTAAACGCATTAAGTTCTTTCTGGTGCGCTGCGAGGAAAAACTGCCGTGGGGGGATGAGGTTCGAAAACAGAAACGAGCGTTGGGGGCAGGCGAGGAGAGACGCTGATAGGAAACAAGAAGGACGTACGTACATATAAACGAGCGAAAAATCCAGCTGATGAAATCGGCGATTTAATTGAACATTAATAACGACGCGTATATATAATTAAGTATATTCAATGCACGCGCGCACTCGCGATGCGTTCTATCGCGCGCCGATCGGAAGAGGGAGGGAGGGAGGGGGGACGTTGGGTTGGATGGACGAATGGGTAGAAATAAGCGTAGGGGGGGCGGATGGATCGTCCGTCCGCGCGCTCGGATCGCGATCGGCCCTGGACCCTTTGGACGGTCGCGTCTACCAGAAGTGCCCCCTCCCCGTTCTCTTTCTTCCTTTATTTTCGCTTTCGGCCGCGGGTAATGGGCTGGGGGAGGGGAAGAGGGAGGAGGAGAGATCAGATCCAAGAAACTATCCGGCGGATGCTTCGTGTATATATAAACGCATACGTATGCATAGACGTATATTGCATGTGCGTGCGCGCGTGTGTGTATACTTGCGAAAGCGAAAACGAGTCGAATCCGTGCTTTGAGCAGAACATATATATATATATATACGCGTCGCGTCTTCTGTCTCCCTCTCTCTCTCTCTCTCTCTCTCTCTCTCTCTCTCTCTCTCTCTCTCTCTGTATCTCTGCATCTCCCTCCTTCCAACGCCGCAGCCACCGCTGAGAGAGCATCCAAGGACTCTTTACGCTCGAGGGGAGCCCGACACAACTTCTATATACATATATATGAGGTTATCTTCCGCGAGGCCGGTGCGGCGTTTAGCATTAAAACTGCAGCGCCCGCTACCGCGTCGCGGATGGACAGGTGAGAAAAGAGAGGGCGACGGAAGGGAGGGGAGATCGCGATTCCTTGGGCCGCCGGGGTGGCGGTGGTGGAGCGTGGGAGGGGGGGTGGTGGGTGGCGGGGGGAAGGGCTAATGAGAACGTGGCGAGGAAAAAGGCCGGGAGGAGAACAATTAGGGAGGGTGAGTCGAGCGTGGACGGCGGAGCGCGAGAGAAGGGGGGAGCGGTAGGGGGAGCAGGAGGCGGATTCGGAGTCGAGCAATCCTCGCTGATGGAGCCGCACGAGCACGGGCGAGCGAGCTGCCGTCTTCGCGGCTTTATCTAGCTGTCTATTTACCTGTATCTCCGCGCTCGTCCGCTTCACTTTTTTATCTAATACATATCTAAAGCGTCTCGGGCTCGCTGGCAGTGTACGTATAGTAAGCGCGCGCCTCCGATGCCTGTCCGCGCGTCTCTCGGCGCATCCTGTGCAGCGGTTTCCTTAATGTATGCCTCTTTTCACGGTGGCTTTTTCATACGTTTTTTTTATCATTTCATTTTATTTTTATTTTTTTTCTTAATCTCTTACTTAACCTTTCACGATCGCGAGTCCCTATCTCGAGCTCCGTCGTCCCGGAGCGGATCGATTGTCGAAAGAAACGTCAAGTCGGAGACTTTGTACAGCAGCTTTGCTCAATTGAAATCTCGATTTCCCGCAGTTGCGGTATAACCTAACTAAAATGTTAATTAAAACTTATTTTCGAGAAACTGACTTGTCGGACGAGCTCGATTCGCTGTATAGAAGATTTCAGTCTACGGAAACGTAATTTTCTTTTTGTTGTATAAAAAATCATTGAACTTTATTTATAGGTAGAATTCTTTTCTCGTTTACGATATTTTCGATTTTTTTCCATATTAAAGCGACTGCAACAATTGTTACAACTAAATTATAGAATTGAGAAGGAAAAAATCTATGACCAGTGTTACAATTGTTGCAACACTCTTTCAATTATTGATAATAATATTTCATTCGTAAATAAACGGATAATCATACGTAAGCTTAAAAATAATTTTTAGGATATTTATTCACTTCGATACTTCATTCTGTTCGACTGACAGTCGTGTATTTGAATGTATGATTTTGATAATCTATCGTATTCATAATGAACGAGATCACAAGACGATATATATATATATATAACGCGCAGTTCGCTCGTCGCCTATATAGATGAAATTAAAATTTCGAGTATTTTGTTTCTCTTGACGCTCGGCGGGGAGAATGATTCAGAATTACATCACGCGTCAAATTCGAAGCCGCCCATTAGCATCGAAATTATATACCGGAGACGTTTCGCGGATAACCTTGACATTGTATGAAACGACGCCCAGATAGAGTTTTTCACAAGATTTACACGTGTGTAAAACGGGTAATATCGTGACTGCGTCTGACTTAACTCCGGCGCGGACGCTTAGATGAAACAGACGCCTCCTTTTGACAATATTATAATCGGCAGCTCGCGCTTGTTGCGTTACTGCGGCCTTAGGTTCGCGCGGATTTTATAATTTAATTAGCCGCGCGTGTCTCTCGGTTGTGTAGAATGAAAATTGAGATTTAATTATATACATATACATGTGTGTGTGTGTGTGTGTGTGTGTGTGTGTGTGTGTGTGTGTGTGTGTGTGTGTGTGTGTGTGTGTGTGTGTGTGCGCCTCGTGATTTACGAGTCGTCAGTAGTCGATGTATAATTGTACAACGTGCCTATCGCGTCGTACATTTTCTATTTATAGACAGTTTCCATAAAATTTATTAAACCTGTAAGATAAATCGATCCTCTAGAAAGATTTGGCTTGTATACCCTATGTATGTGGATTATAAATTTATGTAGTAGATCTCAACGAGGGAATGATAAACTTGCCGTCAGATGATTGTGCCAAAAATCCACCCTAGAGCTACGAGTATGTTATAGATACAGATCTTTTGAGAACTGTACGTTTACAATTCATTCCATTCTACAAACTCTTTTGTAATACACGCTCAATTATACTTCTTACTCGCGTGTCTTTTTCGAGCAATATTTATACGCATCGCGGATCGTTCCTGCGCACCGTTTTCTATCTCTCTTCCTCTTTCTCGCCTTCCACATCTCACGATCTTCTTAACGTCTCACCTCCACCTATTTTCTGCCTGCTCGCTGTTATTCCCTCTAATTACACTTCTACACCTGTATATATGTGAATGCCGCCTTTCATTAGCACAGTCATTTGAGTTTCATTCAATATATGCGGGCAATTGTGCACCGAGAGAAATTTACCACCATATTTTTAATATACCACTCTGCTAACATATACGCTCTCGGAACATATGCCAACAAGCCAAGAAAGTATGTATATTTCGAAATATATATATCCCGAAAACACAGATGAGGAAATTGCGAGAACTTTCAGGAAAGCAATTATTACATTGTTCAATAATTTAAATGTTTTATAATAAAAATTTTTATTTCTAATTTCTATAAATTTACTAATAAAAACAAGTACTTTCAAGAAAAGTAAGAAATAAGCTTATGAAAAATGAGAAACCCTACTGTTTTCTCATTATTTACAACTAATATACATCTTAAAAATTCAACTTCCTAGATTTGTTCATATGGTTTCACGATGGGATATTATCAAAAATACTCTATAATACTAATAGAATTGATAATCCTATTATTATATAGATTACGCTCTATAAAAGTATTAATTCGCGTCCATCGCTAAATCCCTACATCGCTGGAAATTACTTGGAGCACGCTTTATGAAAATTGCTTCCTGTGCTCCCTCTTTTCGTTCTCATTTATGACGCCTATGGCTTGTGCCTCAGCTTCTTCAACGGCCAAGCAGAAAAAAGCGACGGACATACGTATTAAAAACAAAAAACAAAAAAAAAGAAGAAGAGACAGCCGAGTAGAAACAATTTTCAGAAACGCAAAACGTAACTTGACGAGCGCGAAAAGCCAGGCGAAAAGGGGGCTCTTGCATTAGGAGTGGCATCAAAGTTCTCTCGACGCGCGGCTGCCCCCGGGCGCGACGCTCCGCCTCCGATGCTCGCAGAGCTACAAATCCGCGGCTTTCATCGAAGCAACTCCTCACCGCCTATTATATATTATATACCTTTACTCAGTCCTCAATGTTTCTCTATATTCTTTATTGTATATATATATATATATATATATATATATATATATATATATATATATATATATATATAGAGAGAGAGAGAGAGAGAGAGAGAGAGAGAGAGAGAGAGAGAGAGAGATACATATATATTTATATAAGCCAGTCACTGTTGCGCGTCAAAGCCGCACGCATCGCTGCTTCCTTGATTCCATTCGCCTCGTTTCTACTGCTTCGTTTTCTCCTTCTTCTTCTTCTTCCCCGGTTCGTTGCAAAGAAGAGCGACAGCGCGCACGGCGCTCGTCCGTCTCGGGGCGCGGAATCCCTCGCAGAATAACATTCGCGCGGTACATGTATTATGCGGCAGGCCCGGGGCTCATCCACGTCGTCCGCGACCTCAGCGCCATCATCATCATCATCATCATCGTGGCGATGATCGTCCCCACCGCGCCTCCGTCCCACGCGCCCTAATTTACATTGCATTATCAGAAATTCCGAGAGGAGGCATCAGCTGCTAAGCCAACCCTCGGCGCTGACGGGGGAGCGAGCGAGAGAGGCGGAGCGGGGGGGGGCGGTCGAGCCGCTATATAGACGGATAAACGAAAGGATATAGGTACATGCTAGTGCAGTAGGAAGTGCGCTGGTATATATGGCGCGCCGCCGCTCGAGCGAGAGCATCTTTTAATGGGAGAGGCTTTTGACATCCTCAGCCGCGCGGTGATGAAAGGAATATACACCTATATAATATATAGCTGCAGCGTCGGTTGCGGCCCAGCTGCCGGGTATGAGGAGCCGCGTTTAATTTTGCAAATAATAGAGTAGAAGAGAGTATAGCGCTCCCAATGGAATATATATATATATATATATATATATATATATATATATATATATATATATATAATATGCGCTTATGGCGATCGGTTGACTGTAAAGACGGCTCTATGAGAGCGTGAAAATTCTCCTATACTATATTATACTGGGAGGCGGTAGCGCACGGGTATTTTACTCACAATATCCATCAACGCGTGTAGGAAAAGTACCATAGAGAAGGTATAGATTAGAAAAGGGTTTGATTTTAATGGAAAAAATTTGTATTGTTATTATTATTTATTAATCAGTCGGAATTAAGTAACTAAATTAAAGTCTACTTAATATACCAATATACCAATCATATGGAAGTACTAGATTTCGATTACAAATATCTCGGCTATAGAGGGTAGTACCACTCGTTCTCTCTACCCTCCATAATTTCTGCTTCGCACGTCGTTACATAACTTATTAGCGCACTTTTTCGATTGTTTTAGTATATTCAATAACAGTGATATATATATATATATATATATATATATATATATATATATATATATACGAACATATACGAATCTATTGTTCAAGTTTGCAAAAATCTTAGATTTGCATAAAAAAACTAACAAATTAAATAATAGCATTTCAATGTAGGGGTCTACGATCGCTCGATCGCTAGAACGAAGGACTATTAATTTGGTCTCGACTGATTGATACAAGCAGCGCTGTAACGAATTACACGTGCTCTCTTCGCAAACACATCGTAGACCTCCGTCTCTGATTAGCAGGAGTAGAGTGGGAAGCATCGATTGAAATGGTGTAAAAACAGAAAAAAAGAATGGGAATGTAACAAACAAATCAAACAGTCGCACTGTAGGCAGTAGATGACGTCACGACTCACGATCATATCGCATGTTCAAGTCCTACTTGAATCGCTGTAGTTGCAGCTGCAATTTATATTAATGCCAGGTGATATAAGCGAAGACGAATTTGAGCAAACTAAGCTTCTTTATTTTTATATTATTGTTTTGAAAACTGTGAGAAAAATTTCCGTGCCAAATGTCAATTTAATTGATTCATTTTCTTATTATTATAATTGTAAAAATGTGTATTTAAAAATTACTTTTGCAGGAACGTTTTGTTCTGCAAGTTATGTGAGTTGACGATGGGTTCTTAAGTGAAACAAATATCATGATTAATTAAGTCACTAGATGGGAACTACCTAATATATATTGGGAAGTAACTAATATATAATAGAATAGCTAAAATCGAAATTTACAAATAGGATTATATTAGTGAAAAGTGTAAGAGTTAAATACATCAAAAATGTTTCGTGTCAGTGTGTCACAAAAACTAATAACGGAAGAAGAAACTCCTCCAACTTACTTTTTATTCACATTCAAATGAGTATAAAAGTTAGAGTATACGATATATCTTATAGCATTCAACGATCGGACAAATCACTGATCGATCGTTGAACAATGCTTAGCCGTGTTTGATCGTCGATCGATATAATAACCCAAATCTTCTTTCCAGTTGCCCCATGCTCGAACGTGAATAAAAATTTTGTTAATGGAACTTTTCTTAATAGTTATCAAGACCGATCAAAACACATTTGACAAACTTCATTTATACGGCTTTTCATATTTTTGATATTATTTTGTTCTCTCGAATTTCCATATATACTCATGCTATTGTATCATAGAATTTTAAGGATCTTTTATCATAATGACCTAATATTCGTATTTTTATAATAATCAATTTTTATTTATTAATTAGTTATTTTGAGAAATATGTCGCATAGATCATCTACCCAAAAAATAATTATGACTATAATATTGATTTAAGATAGCATGGAAAAAGTTTAAGATGGCTTTGATAAAAACGTGAACGATTCTATTGTATACTATAGCAATAGTGAAGAAGATCGATGTGCGATTATATATTTCAAGCGATAAGGCGAGAAGCACCTTTATGAACAGTTAATCAAGAGGAGGTGCGAATAGATTTGTAAAGTAAGTCTTTAATATGAGAAATGTTTATGATGGCGAGAACAAACCTTTTTCATTAACAATAAACCTTTTTCAATATCACTATATCAGTATATTTATTGTAATAAATTTATTACTCACATCCTACATACTTTAAAAGAAAGGACATAATCTAATCCCTTTCTCTTCTCTTCGCTTCTCGCTCTATTCCTCTCCCTCTCTCTCTCTCTCTCTCTCTCTCTATCTCTCTCTCTCTCTCTCTCTATTACTCTCTATTTACGAGCGCTGGTATATTATACCATTATCAAATCACCCACGCCTTGAATTGTGTAATCGTCCCCTTTATCCGGGTAAAACATTAAACCAGCTCTGTTCTCTGGTCTCTGCAGCGTTCTCGCTTTAATCTACGAACTTGAAGTACATTATTAATGTTCAACGACAAATACAAAGAGTACAGTTCCATGTGTTTCCTATAATTTTTACGACATCGAAACTATTTATCTATAGAAATTCGCTTTATCAATGATACTTTTCATAAAGTATTTCTTAACAAATTCAAAAAATTTAAAGAAAAGATTAATAATAAACTAGAAATTAGTTTTCTTATATTTTTTACAAATATGATATATATTCATAATGATTTATCTTACTTACTCTCAACCACAATTTTATTCTATTCAATTAAGTAGTTTTCTCGAGTTTTCTCTTCATTTCCGTTACGACAAGGAAATATTTATTGGAAATAAAATTTTTTTCAAAATATTTTATTTTAAATAAGTCAAAAATTCTTTTTTTACTTTTATAGAGCTGGAGTAAATATTTGATTGGCAGATATTGAATTTTTATTAAATATAGTAGGTGGAATGTTAAAATAAAGATACACGAAATAATCTTTTAACTTGAACTTTATTTCAAACGAGGAAAGAAAAGACGTCTGTTTAAACGAAAGGACAACGCAAGACTCACTACAGTACTCGATAATTGAAAACTCTGCAAGCCTTTGTGAGAAGCTTAAAACCTATAAAAAACTTCAGGCATCTAAACAATAAACTCATAACTCATTTGCCGCGCAGGGCAGCAAAGACGCAGATCGTAATAAGACCCAGTGGACCCATATGTTTACATCCCTTTACGATACTGTCCAATATTTAGTTTCAAGTATTTTTTGCTTTACTATTTATAGAAGGCTAAAATAATCTAACAGCAGAGAATAGTCAAAATGTTACATGCTGAATACCAACGAATACAAAGTAATCTCTAGGATACATCATATTAATAGCCAAATATAACCAAAACACTATATATATATATATATAAAAGTATGAAGAAAACTTCAGGCCGAGAGTGTCTTAATTTCTCAGTTCTTGAACGCTGGTTGCGCCAAAAATTTAGAGCAATTAATCCAAAACACCTGATGACCCGCCAATAAAACGCGAACCGCCTCGCGCTCTATTCATTTTATCTTTATATACATACGCTTATACCTATAAG
This sequence comes from Sycobia sp. Sy_11, assembly GCA_018907035.1. NCBI lineage: Eukaryota > Metazoa > Arthropoda > Insecta > Hymenoptera > Epichrysomallidae > Sycobia > Sycobia sp. Sy_11. Next base: position 2,152,560 of record JACCIC010000034.1, on the reverse strand, counting down.
ACGCTAAGTGCTAGATCAAATAGAGAATAAACACGTTTGGAGATCAAAGCGTTCGCACGCGCGTCCGCGCGCTTCTGGCCAGAGATATGATTATTGACATATATTCGACGCTGGTGTTAGTTCGCGCGGGGGCGGCATATTATAAAATGTCTTCGAAAATAAATCGGGGCAATGTTGAGAACGCCAAGGTAAACGACGAAGCGGAACGAGAGAAAGAGAGAGAGGGAAGGAGAGAGAAGTTGACCAGCGTCGTATATATCTGCCTGGAATCTAAACAAGCCGCGTATTTCGGCGTTCGGGGGCGAGATTATATTATAAGGACGCTCTGTGCGCGGCGCAGCTCGGATGTCGTATATATATATACTCACACACGGTATACCGACTTTCTTGCAGGCCTTATATGTTGGTATTTATGTGTGTATATACGTACGCTGTATAAACAGAATCCCCGAGGCCGTGCTGGCGCAGACCTGCAGATCGCCACCGCGCCGCGCCGAGTCGGGTGCAACGCCACCGTGCGGACCTTGAGCGATTATTTTACTGCAAACGCCTCGGCTTCCACGCACTCTCCTTCCCGTGTTCTCTCTCTCCCTCTCTCTCTCTCTCTCTCTCTCTCTCTCTCTCTCTCTCTCTCACTCTCTTCTTTCCTCCTTGTTTGTCGCACTCATCTCGCTTATTTTTCCTCTCTGCTTTATAATGTATATACACTGCTCGCCACTGCCGGTCCCTCTTTCTCTTTCGCTTATACTCTCCTTTTTTGCCAAACCTTTTCTTTCTCTCTATTTCTCTCTCATTCTCTCCTTCTCTCGTGAGCAAGAGCCCTCTTTATTTCTCGTTTTCACGCTTTCTAGCCACACCCCCTCCTTCCCAACCCCCTCTTATCCTCGCTCTTCTCCTTAATGATGCACTTTTGCTCTTCTCCTTTTACATTACCATCTCATCCGTGATTTATTCACGTAGCCCTCCTCCTTCTCCCATTCTTTCTTATTCAATTACTAGAACTTATTTATCTCTTTCTGCCCTTACAATGGCCTTATGCGCGCTTGCGATACAGCTTATACCGCCTCTCTCTTTCGGCTCTCTCTCTCTCTCTCTCTCTCTCTCTCTCTCTCTCTCTCTCTCACTCACTGAATAGTAATAATATTTTTGATGCCCTCCAAACAGGACTGAAAAAATTGAACAGGACGCAGGCCGAGACGCAGGCAGCTTTATTGAAACTAAGAGCATATGTACTTATGACTATCAATTATGAAAGGATGGCATTTTTAATAATGTTCAACTTGTTTAAAACGTTCGATGCAATTTTTTTAACTATATATTTCTTGTTAGAGTCTCCTAGCTTAATTTCTCGCGAAGAATACTCCTCTGGTTCAAATCTTAAGTTTAAGAACGAACTGTTCAGACCATGCCCCAAAATTGTAATTCAGAGCAGATAGAGACAAATCTGGAGTACCTCGGAGATCTGTTCTGGCATCCTAGTTGTTCTGTCTGTATATGAATGATCTTCAAAATGAATTTCATGAGTTTCAACATTGAGCGAATTTTGAAAATTCCCTTCCAATTGAAATTTTTAGCCCTACGACATTAATTAATAGGTTTGCAGTAATGAAGTAAGACCTCCTTTAACTCTTTGAATCATGAATCGCAACTCTTATTTTTTGTTAATTTATTTGTGTATAATCCTATATACATATATTTTAAATTTAAACGAATATATGTATTTAAGAGATGAATGAAGTAAGTTATTGGTACATCGACTTTTTATCCACTAGTAAGAGATGCACTCGAACGAAATTTTATTGTACTCTTTTTTCGTCCCCTTTATATTATTATTATATGAAGGAATTAATATTTATATTCTCTGTTACTGTTTTTATATTTTTTTCTGATATTAATTTATAAGACTGATTTACTGAAATTTTGCTTCAGTGTCAAAATCATGTATTAAGATACTATATAGTCATAAGGAGCACGACCATTTTCCACTGCCTACTCAATGTCAAACAAAACCCCTCATATTTTAGATGCATGATCTACAGTTATACAAAGCATTTTATGAACATTCAAGTTTAGTTCTAAACCTATTAGAAAATTTCTATCATTCGGATCTGGTCCTGGTGTTAATAAGTATCAATACGTAAATAAGTTTATCCAATATTTCTTATATTAATAAAGTTGGATAGCCTTAATTTATACTCCGAAGCAACAAAGTTTTTTACTTGAATAGATTGATTAAATTAATATATTATAAATTTACGTATAAAGATGTTTTTACAACGATATTCCTTAACTGTTTAATCAAACCATTATTATATTATCATCTCGAGCGAATCCGAGGGGGTAAAGCTAGTATATACTACATATAAGAAAAATATTAAATGTGTAAGAACACAATATAAACGAGAGAATCATAAAAAATATGTACGGAATAACATATGTTGTGCGGCACTGTTACATTGGCGGATAGAATTAAAGAATCTCAATACGCAGAGTAAATCAACAACAAACAACCTATAAAAATCGGGCTACATTGTTTATAGAGATCCACTGCTTATTCTGTAGTTGTTTTTTTAGGGTTCGAACGCATTGTGAAAGAATCAACGGCGATCGACCTGCGCGCTGCGAACAGCACGAACTGAATAGGATTATGCCTTCGGTAATTAATTAAAAATAATAATTAAATTATCTAACCCCCTCCATAAGGCCAATTTATTTATCAATTCTTGTCAGAATTTGTGGCTTTTATAACAATTGGCACGCTGTCTCTTGCGCAGAATTTCTGACATATACACGTATGTATTACGAAGTCAGATGTTGAAAGTTGTGTTATTTTAAGAATTGTTAGTAAAAAAATTTGCCACCCCAACGTACGGGGCAGTTGACGTCTTAATCGAGCCACAAGGTCGCGTCATAACGCAGTTCGATATATATATATATCTACATAAATGCATTCCTGTGTGTAATTATATGTATCACGTATAATCCGTTATGTGCTACGGTATATAGTCGCGCGAATCGGTGATATTTATCGATTTTTATAAAATCGTTCAATAACTCCGGTTTGGTTAAATCGAGAGCCACATATACACGCAACAACGTGTGCGTCAACTTATGCCCCTGATGCCAAAATTTTATCGTGTATATAAATATATATATTTCGCCAATTGTGCAAGCGCGTCAACGGGCTTAGTATATAAGACACACCGAGCTGCAATGAGCTCTCAGCTGATATTCTATATAACACAGTAGAAAAACAATGAATAATATTAGTATTTCATGAAAGAAGCTTGTATATTCTCGCGTAACCGTCAGATGCGCGCGCGCGCGCGCGCGTGTGTGTGTGTGTGTATGCCGATGTGTATGGGTGTGTATGTTCACGTGCGAGCGCGCTTGTGCGTATACATGTAAGAGGGCTACGAGAAAATATTCAAGCTTGTTTCTGAAAAGCCAGTAAAGTATATTTTCCCACCGATGTCAATGACTTTAAAGTGGGGAGTGGAGTATCTACCTAATATACGTGTTTGGTTTTTTCCTCCCCGCGATTTGTTCGGGCTAATTGCGGGCGTACTGATCTCTTATTTTTCCATGAATTTGACCATATATGTATACTTATCTGCGCCTTATATCGTGCGAGTGTGAGCCGAAGCTTGACTACTGATTATGCTTCTCTTCAAAATAACAATACAAATCTATATGTATACATACATACATATACGTACTATATGTATATATATATATATATATATCCAATGATTATATGCATAATCATTCTTCCTTAAGTCAATGACACCGCCGAGTGATAATTCGATTATGATAAGAATCGAACTGGTCGATATGATTTAGATAATTTGAGCGATAATGTACAAAATTATTAATTATAAATTTAAGAGTAAATTTTTAAATATTGTGCCAATAATTAATGATACCATGATTTTCATAATATAATAATGAGAGTTAATTTAACAGAAAATACTGAATCCCAGATGTTCGAGAAAACCTGATGAAAAGCCTTTATTTATGTAAAAACTAATAATCGATTAATACAGTTGTGCAGGATCAAGTTTCGTATATATAGAGTTTCATTTTAATTGATTATTTCTATTATCAATGATTATCATACAGATAATATGCATATTGTGAATATATATAGAAAAATCGATAAAGTAATATTAAAAAATATTCGGCATTGAAATAATTTATATATATATATATATATATATATATATATATATATATATGTATATATGTATATATATATGTATATATATATATATATATATATATATATATATATATATATAAATGTATAAGATAATATATGTATAGCTTTCTGCGTTATCAGTTTCTCAATGAACTTGAGTATTCCAAGTTTATCGGTTAATTCACTGGCCGTGTAAGAGGTTTTGAATATATAGACTCAAGGTTAAAAACAGAAAGCTGCATCGGCCGTTTGTTATACATTTTACGATTGCAATCTCGAGATTATATATTGAATACTTGACTCACGCGCGCGCGCGCGCACGCGCGACTCTGACTTCGATCTACACCGAAAACGATGCTCCAAACACATATAATAATGTTTTGAGCAACAAATTCAGGCTCTTTGATACGCACGAGTGCACGTGGCGTACACGATGCTGGAACAAATTGCAATTTGTTTTTTCTCAGCGATTAAAAATAATTTAAGACTTTATGATACGTGATTGAAAATTTTGAAAAAAATTGTATGATATCCGCAATTGGTAGAGTAAATAAGGAGCAATCGTATTTTATTTATTGATTTATTTATTTATTTTACATACTTTTTATTAATTCACTGCGAACGTGTGTACGTAAGTTTCAAAATAATTAGAGAAAATAAATATTGATAAAAATTCGTATGTTGTTAAAGGCTAATAGTAACTGCAGTCGTCCTGGTTGACAAAATACAATATTTCATATATATGATTACTTTCCTTCGCTATAATTGAAAGAGCTGAAAAAGTAATTTCACCCAATTCCCTATGTTGTACGAAGCTTTAAAATATACATTTATCGTGGATAACACTGTTTTTTTGTAATATTATAACTAGAACATCCAGATTGGCACAAACTTTCCACTAAATACTGATCTTAGATAAAAAAAAACATTCACAAAAAAACTCATTGATTCCATTTCAGTGAAATATGCATATTATTACATTCAGGTCAGGTATGGTTTTCGGGATAACTATTTTCTTTTTATTCAAATATTTATAATATTCTTCCAATAAAAATTTTATTGTTCATTAAAGTTCTAATTGTACCCTTTTTTTATTAGTTTAATATATTTATTTTTTATTTCTTTTTTCATTTTGTCATAATTTACTCTTTTCGAAAACTTTTTTTAAAAGCATACTTTTTTATTTTATTTATTACATCAATTTTTGCAGAATTCCTGCACAACGTGCGCCAAAAAGAACATCGAAAAAATAAAAAAAAGTCGAAATTTAACAAAAATTATGGATATATATAGGAGATTACCTCCACTTAGAAGAGGCAAGCTCTGTACCTATAAATACATAAAACTCGAAAGTTTTACTTAGGTTACTTCATGCACATAAAGTCATAATTGTCGAAAAGAAAGTTTCTTCGTACACGCGAAAATGACCCTTTACGCGTACAATAATAATTTTCCCAAGGCACACGAATCCTTGGGCATAGTTATATATATGTATATATATATATATATATATATATATATATATATATATATATATATATGCAGTACGCTCGAAATAAAATTTCAGCGGGCACTTTTTATGCCCGGGCGCAATTTGCTAATAATTTCCTTTACACGCGTTTTTAACCTTAACACTGCATACACAAGCTTCGCATACAATATATCGGTTTATATATATATATATATATATATATATATATATATATATATATGTATATATACATATATACATATATACATATATACATATAAATTCTACACTCTACACGCTCACGGTAAAAACTCGCTGTTGGAACAGTTTCAGATTATACATACATTTAGCCAATGTATGTATAATCTTTATATAACCGCGAGCGCGTCGGCTTTATTATATATACAGAGACTTGTGTGGGCGCGCGCCATTTTTTAAAGCAGAAATACATCGAGGAATGAGGAGGTGTCGATAACATTAGCGAGTCGAACTAAAAGTTTTGAGACGACCGTGCATCTTTTATATATCTATATGTAAAGAGTTATCGAATTTCGGCGAAAAGCTCGGTGAAAAGCGAGCACTCGAGGTGCCAAGAAAAATTCGCCGCTCTCTCTCTCTCTCTCTCTCTCTCCCTGTGTGCGTAGGTACGTGCGTGCACGTGTGCATGCATGTGTACGTTTCAATGGATCCACAGATCACGACGGTCCTTAACAGTATTCATACAAAATGGAGTTGCAGAACGAGCTGCTCATTGGGAGGGCACGAAGAGGTTCCCAATCCGAGCCACGAATAACGCGCGGAAAAGCGAGCGCATAGGCGCGCGAGAGAGATGAAAAAGAGCACGTCGAAAATATCGTTGTACATAACGTTCGTCGAGAAGTTGGCAGTTGATCGCGAGAGAACCGCGGCCGCCGTACTCGTGAGCGTCTCCCCCTCCCTTGCCGCCCCCCCGCCGCCGCCAAACCCAACGGCCACGTCACTGGCAAATAACGCGATGCTAGCATTTACAGCTGCGCGATGCCTCTCGAGCATCGGAGTTTCCGCGAGTTGCCGGGGGTGGAGGGCGGCTGATTATACCTTTGCGGTCTCTGATAAACATGCACGTACTGAACTTGGCGAGCAAACTTTGTTCCGGTTTCTCCCGCTAAACTACCATCCTATCTCCAGCTCTCTTATTCTCTCGCGGTCTACATCGATCTCACTTGTTACTATTTCTCGAACGTTTTGTTTCTGCTACTCTTATCCGTCGTAATATTGTCATATATAATAGGCCCTCTGCTACAAGAGCCGCTCAACGTGTAATAAACAGGGACGAGAGCCGGGAGGGGGCCGGTGCTCGTTAAGCCAACTAAAAGTTGGGCACCTTTGCTTGGTCGACGCCAACGTTAGAGCCATAGCGGAATACACGCAAGAGGGTCTCGGGCCAACGACAGAAAGAGAGAGAGAGAGAGAGAGAGAGAGAGAGAGAGAGAAAGGCAGAGAGAATATTAAAAAGAGGGAGAAAAGACAGCGCTAATGACGACGATATTAGGTATACCAACGTGGGAGAAATATCGGGAGATTGGGCGTTTTACGTCGAGCATATAATATCGGAAAATCTTGTTTACCTCACGATGTTGATTTCCGACGAAAAGTTGGTGACGGGCGCGCGCGCGCGCGCGTGTGTGATTTTGTAAGAGCTATCGTCTGGACGTGCATCAACGACGACTAGCTCCTCGCGCATCGGTACTGCACCGAGCAGGAGGGACGGCCTGCCATACGAATGAAAACGCTTCGGCGTATATATAAACGACGCTGTGTGCCACTTAACTTTTATTAAGCTCTCCGAATCGCTGTATTTTTTTTTTTTTTTTTTTTTTTTTTTTTCGTTAGTTTAATGAAGCTAAATTATTAAGGTCGCTTCGGAGCCGTCGCTGATGAGGATGCTTCTGAATAAAATCGCGCGCTTCTTTTTTAGTGCCCCGGCTTAAACTTATATATTTATTTATGTAGGTACGATGAGTGGATATGACTTCTCGCGTGGAAGTTATTCAAAGGTGCCAGTGTAATACAGAAAAAGATTCTTAAAAAGTCGGGTCTTTGATGAAAGTTGGTAGTGGCGTCGAAACTCTGTGTGAATACGTAAAGTTTTTCCCTTAGCTCAGAAAATTACAGAGCATTAAAACGTTTTCCATTAAAGCGAGTGAATATAATAGCAATGACAACAATTCAGCACGAAATGAAAAGGAAAATTCTTTCAAATAATCGAATTAGGCATATAATAAATAATATAGTTCGTATGAGCATTAATGAATAAAAATGTATATCTCTACTTTAATGAATTTCTCAATTTTTCAAAAGATCAAAATGCCAATGTCCAATCGTTACTCCAAAAATAGAATTTTAGAAATCAATGCCATCTTCAAATTTCTAATCCAATTTTTATCTTTTGTATTAATTTTTTACGTTTTTAATCTTAAATAATTTATGAGAAAGACTTTTTAAAACAAATGACCTGGTTTCTTTTTTTTAACTCAATTTTCGCCCTTACGCGTGATCACTGGCCAAACAGAAGTTTGCAGAGAATCGCAAAAGTGTCGAGCAAACAGAAATTTGTTCAAGTTAAAAATCCGTCTTTAACCCAAATACAGAATATGAGCAATCTCATTCGATTGCGTATATCTGAGTTGCGAGCTTCAAGTGTATGTGTGAAAAGTTAGAAGCTGTATAGTGAAGCATGTTAAAGAATTCGTGAAAATTACGATCTTCTATTCGTTATTTATACGATCTTTCAAATTCAAAAGTAATAATTTAAATGGCCGCGTGCGAGATGGTACATTATGTACAATGGATGAAAAACAAATTTTACAACTGTACCATGTAGTCATGTAAATGTCGGAAAGCTAAAAATGTGTACAGCTTACAACAGAAAAATTTTTTTTAACCATCTTCAGCCCGAGATAAAATATCATTCATCCCTCTCCCCCGTCGGATTTTTATCAACTCTCAATACATTTTTTTCGTTTTGGCATTTATATTCTTGAGCGTAAAATGTAAGGAGTTCTTATAGATTCATTTATTCAAGTGTTAACTAACGCAAGATTTGACAATAGAGAAATTTTGCGATGTAGAAATAATTCACGCCGTTCAAAGAATTGTCATTTTCTTTGAAATTCACGAAAGTCTATTAAAAAATAAACAAATCGTTCCCCTTGTCTAATTCCATGCATTATTTGTACTCTTTGAAACCAAAGTTCAATAAGAATTGAATTCGGGAAAAATCCCTACCATTCAGGACATACACTACAACCAATGAATGCATTCATGCTCCCATCTTTTTTAGATTTGGCCGTAAATTCCATTGAATAATAATAGCTACTGTAAATATTATTCCATTTAATTTATATTGATTGATTGCTTTATTGTAACATATACTTTCGAAATCGCAAGTGAATTTAACTTTCATTGTAATTTAAGTTTTGCGAATTTCAAACGATGTATGAAGATAATTAATAATAATTAACTCTTTATATATGTTTCATGCTTTATAATAAATTTTAATAAGAAAAGATAATCGTTTCAGTCGTATAGTTAATTTTTCTCTATAATAAAAGATATTTTTTAATAAATTTTTAAGTAAATTATTTATTAAAATGAACGTATTCGCTAAATGTATTCGTTCAAAGATATTCGAAACTTAGTTGAATTAGTAAAGCACTGGAAAGAATGACCGCAAAAATGTCGTATATGGCTTCATTAGAAAATATTTTTTGAGCAACGTTTAAATCTGGGATCTACCCGTGTGACTTTGCCCTTTTAAGTACAGTATAATGTCATTTTGTGTAGCGTCTATAACCAAAACCAGTCGAAACTGACAATTGTAAACGTAAAGCTATAGCGTGCAAAATTAAAAAAACAATAGAAAAGAGGACATTAATTAATTGCTAAAAGTATTTTATTTCAAAGTTATAATTTTTATTAAAAACAAGAATATTATTTTCTTAAAAGCTGGTTACATTCCGAGAACCGTATGAAAAGTAGTTCATTCGTTCTCAAATTTAAAAGTTAAATAAAAAGAACTCTAACATATGATTGAAACTTTGGCAACATGCAAATATTTCAATTGAACCGTGTAGCATTTAAATAAGTACTTGAACAGCATTTTCAAGTTAATGCAATTTTTATTTTCAATATCTGAAAATTTTCATGATCTTTCGCAATTATATAAAATAGACGAAAAAAATAATGGACCGTATAAAAAATACAGTCAGTCGGCAATTTTTGTTCTATTGTGCATTGCATTATAATACATTATATAGTTGTTAATAACTAATTCTGAAACGTATATAATAGAAATAACTTTCTTATAATAATGTAAAATGTCATAATGTGTTGAGATAAATGAATAGTTGACTAATCGTAATTATTACATAGAAGAAAATTATATCTGAATTTGATAAGAAGCATATACGTTTGAATTTACTTCTTGAATATGTATTAAAAATTGATGTTCTATTAGTTAGCGATTTACATATGAATATCGCCATAGTCATCGTATTTGCATAGCGCTATACATATATTATAATAAGGAATATATATGTTACGCTTTGCGTAATCTTATTTAGCTAAGCAAATCAATGACACTATTCGAACAAATCTGTTCGATGAGTAAAAAAAATTTTATTCTACAAGCACGAACAATTAAAAATCGTCTTATATATAATAATATTTTGTTTGAGATGGATAAGGAGATAATTAAATACGTATATAAGAATGAAGGAGCGACGAGCAAAAAGTTAACAAGTGGATTAAAAAAAAAGAGAAAAAAAAAGTGCTCTAGGAAAAGCAAGCGTGCGCGCGCTAGAGGTAGAGCGGGGGGGGGGTGAGGAAGGTGGTGGCACGGAGAAAATCTTGGTGCAGAGCTGCTTGAAATCTCCTGAAGGTCCTCTTCTGCTCGCAGCCCTGGCCTGGCGCACTCAACGAATTATGCAGTTGGTCGCCGGGCTTGAATTTTAGTGGCGCGGCGCACTGCACGATCCCCTTATGCCTTGCGTCGCCGTCGCTAACGTCGCCGGGTCCTTCTGCCACTGTGTGCACATATATCTCGTTATATATATATATATATATATATATATATATATATATATATATATATATACACATATCCTGATCTGAGACGGTAATTAGGCTGAGGTTGAAGGCAAACAATGCGGCTATTGTTACCTGTCCGGTTATGTAATTACTTCGAAAATTCGTCAAACTCCTCTTCGAAAAAATCCAATGAATCATGTATATATATACAACGGACTGCCGTTTGGCGCGAATATTGTTCTTTATTAGGCTGCACAGCCGTTGTCCGACAGGCCTGGTAAAATGCTTGGCGAATAATTGAAATTGTATACATTTGTTGGAAAAGTATATCTTACCTCCCGGGTTTCGTGTGCCCGCCGTAGAAAATTTATCCTTGGCGTCTGGATAATAAGTTGTTGCAAAATCGCTGCAACTTCATTACAGAGCAGAAGTCGAAAAAAAGCACATTTTTAACGTTGTTTAAAAATTCGTTCTTCTATTTCACAATAATTCGTCCAGGTCAATAAGTTTTCTGTGTATATTAACATATATATATAATAGGTATTTTACAAAAATTATTGTTTAAATACGTTGTAAAAAATTTTACCTATCATATACAATATTGTATACACGTGTTGAGCGAGAGTTTTTTCGGAAAGCATGCTGTTTGGAATATTATGAACGTGGTAATTAGGGATAAATGTATGATAAAGATACGGAGAGACATCGCAAAAGGATAAGAATGATAATCGAGTTGATAATGACACGAGAAAACAAAATATTCAAATGTATGGGGAGGGGTGGAAATGCGGTAGTCAAGGAATATTCAGATTAGATGACAGGATCAGGATTTCAAAAATAAGACAATTTTAAAACAGTATTAGTAGATAAAAGAGAAGAAGTTTTTAATACAAAAATAGAGATTGGAAAATGTATAGTATAATGAGCACAAGAGACAGCATTGTTATTGTAAGATAAAAAGATAAAGCTACTACATCAGTGGAAAGCATCGGTGCACGAGAAGATTAAAGATAACGTAAAAATTAGTAAAATTTAACGCAATCAATGCATACCGATGTAAGCTAAATATTTTTAAATATTTGTCAAAGATATATTTAACATGCAATGATATGTATGTATATATTTGCAAGAGAAATAAGAGTGCAGAAAAAGAAATACAATCTTTTCTTCGTTTAATATTTAATATATATAACATAAAAAAATTATTCTTTAATAAATCATAAATCATAAAAACTCTCTGATAATTAACTTCTGCAATATTAAACCATAATTATTTTCAACTTTCAACAAAATTCTGTTCCATGGTTTGCCCAGTATCAACGACTATATATATAATATGATTAAAGAACACGACGAATTCAGCGGCTAAATAACGCTTATAATTTTATATACATGTTTAAAGTTGAGGTGACAATAATATAAAAGCAGACAGTAGCTATGAGCGCGCACTTTCGGCGGCTCACTCCGCGTATAATAGGCGTTATCTCGAGCCAGCAGATGCACATCAGTACCTACGCTGACTCGCGTAATTCTCGGTATATATATATATATATATATATATATATATATATATATATATAAAAACCAGTTTTTGTTGCGCGAGCGCTTAATTATATCTATATCGCAGTCTCCTTTACCAAAAAACTGATTAGCGCCTGAGCATGCACACACGTATATGTATGTGTGTATATATATATATATATATATATATATATATATATATATATACCAAGAAGACGCGCACAGCAGTGTGTTTGACTAGGGGGTGTATACTAGGGGAGAAGGGTACCGAAGCTCGCGGGTCGAAACGATAATGCACACGTGTATATATATATATACACATATATATATATATATATATATATATATATATATATATATGTATATAAGTATACAGCGAAGCCGGCACGATAGCGAGTTTGAGTGGGATGTTTCAGGGTGTATAGAATAACAGCGGGGCCTCGTTTTTATTTGAAAAAGCCGCGCGACGGCCCGCGCAGCCCTCGACGGATACTATATAAAATAATGTACAGACTCGCCAAGCGCCGCGGATTCGAGAGCACTGGAGACTTGATTCTTTGTAAGCAGCCGCTCGCGGTGCTGCAGCCCTTGTCCCGACGATATAATCGCTACTACGGATCAAGAGGGAGAGCGCGATGGGGATAAGGAAGGAAGGAAGGAGGCGTGGTGTCTGCGGTGAACTACCTTCGTCGTCTAATAGGGGCGAAAGAGGCGTCTCAAAGCGTTCTCTCTCTCTCTCTCTCTCTCTCTCTCTCTCTATATATATATATATATATATATATATATATATATATATATATATATATATATATATATAAAAGCTCCGACTGACTCATCGACTTTGGTCGTTCGCAAATCTCACAGAGCTTTTTCCATAATGCCGTTCCTTTATATACTATTGTGTCACTTCGGACAGATATTGAAGTTGATTCGCAAACTCTCGAATGTTATTGAATGCACTGAAAAAAAATTTGTTGTAGTCCTAAATAAATACATTTGTTCAAATTAAAATAACGAAATAGTTGTTTAATATAACAAGTATTTTTAATTATGAAAACTGTTAGATTATTTTAGCCTTCTATAAATAATAAAGCAAAAAATACTTGAAACTAAATATTGGAGAGTATCGTAAAGGGAGGTAAACATATGTGTCCACTGGGTCTTATTACGATTTGCGTCTTTGCTGCCCTGCGCGGCAAATGATTTATGAGTTTATCGTTTAGATGCCTGAAGTTTTTTATAGGTTTTAAGCTTCTCACAAAGGTTTGCAGAGTTTTCTTTATCGAGTACTGTAGTGAGTCTTGCGTTGTCCTTTCGTTTGAACAGACGTCTTTTCCTTCCTCTTTTGAAAGAAAGTTCATGTTCAAAGATTATTTCGTGTATCTTTATTTTAACATTCCACCTACTATATTTAATAAAATTTCAATAAAAACAATATGTAATTAAATGTCTTTACTGATTTGGTTAAAACGATATCAAAACCAAATCAGAAAGTAAAATTGAAGAAATGGATTTTTTTAAAAATATGAATGGTAATTTAATAATCATATCGTTAATTTAAAGATCACATTTGTTAAAAATAAACAATGTTTCAAAAATTTCTCGCCAGGTAGATCCACGTTTTGCCTTGTCACTCGCATTCGAGTATGACGCGTCTTTCGATTACTTTATAAGGAATCTCTAACATTTGTTGTACATTTTTGAACGCAACCACATACCATCGATACTTCAAGAGACTCCGATGTGGAAACAGTGAATTGTTTTTCTTTTAAACTATTGTTTGCAGCGAAAAACTGCATAGAACAAAAAAAATATTTTGATAGAATCTAGAATTGTTGTTTAATTTAAAAGTTGGAGTTTAATTTAAAATTCGTGAAAATTGGGAATGGAAGCTTTGCCGAAGATTATCCACCGCTTTATATTAGAGACGCTCAATGTTGAGTATAGCTTCGAGTAAAAGAAACAAATAAAGTCGTATAAGAACTTCACAGGTTTACCACAACTTAACTATGTATACGCATTAAATCTTGTTTAATCATTGGCATCTGCGGTAATAAAACGTTGCGGCGAACGTATACGGTGCTTTGATAATCCATTAAAAACTAAATCTTCCGTTGACGTATTCGAATCCTGATTATAAATCAAATATCCATATACTCTAAGTAATAATAAATTAGTATAGCGAATTCAATTTTTTTAAACCGAGAAAACGCTTAAATTCAATAATTATTATGTCTGCCAACTATACAAAACAAGTTAGAAATTTTTTCATTTCCATAATGCCAATATTCCTGATCAAATTGAGTGATTTACTATTTGAGGTACTTGAACCTTATGCAAGTTTTAAAATAATTCATAAATATACATATGAATACCGAACAGGAAGTGGAGCTTGAAAAATATTTACTTTTGATTTCGACGATAAACAAGAGCGTATAGAACGCGAGGTTTGTCAAAGATAACAATATTATATATATATATATATATATATATATATATATATATATATATATATATATATATATATACCGAAATGTGAAATTGCTCGTTCATAATTCCGTCATAAAATTTTACCTCCGCAATACACTTCGCGATTCAAGACAAGTTATTGGTGTTCCGTGCCTAATCCGAAACGATAATAATGGTTAACATAATATTTGTATTTCGATTTATAAGAGCACTGAAGATACAATAGTATACATATAAAATTGAATATCTAAATTTAAATATGACTCGGACTTAAATATTTTACACCTATACCGAATATAATATAATATAATATTATATATATATATATATAATATTTTCGCATATATGTACGTGTGTAAAATATTTAAATAATTGAATGCTGAAGGCACAGTAACAGAAACTAAAATGCCGCCAAAGAATAATTACCACTAATTTTACAATTATTTATATTCATTATTAAATTAGCTTGCAACCTTTTTGGATATATAAATTATTACTTTAGTTTTTAGAACAAATTATCTGCCATTGTAAAACGTTAAATAATCCGAGGAGAGAGTGTCGAAATGGTAGAGGCCAAATTTATGACAGTAAAATTAACCCCATTTTTTAAATTTACTGCCCGTATTCGCAAACGTGACGTATGCCATTATTTTCAAAAGTGAAAGTCGCCGAACAAAAATAAATAGACTGCAGTTGAAGAAAAAAAGGAAACCAAAAAGAAAAGTACTTGACGCACCCGGAGTCGCTAAAATAACCTGTGAAAAGCTCGTGAAAAATGCTTTTATTCGATTTTTCTTTGGAAATTTTTATATCATCGAACGAAACGCGTACATTACACTGAATAAATATTTTTCAGCGTTGAAAAAACAGCACATTGCGGGTCTCACCCGAGGCGTACATTTTATTTTTATGCTGCCTCGGCGGGCTCTAAGAACCTTGACAGAGCCTTACTTGAGAGAGAGAGAGAAAGGAGGAGGGGAATGAGTATTCACTCGCAAAATCGAATATATATATATATATATATATATATATATATTTTTTTAAAGTAAATTCAAAATTTTATTATGTATCTACAAAAATCTTCCATTTCACGGAAGCACTGAGATTTACGCAGCGCAGTATAACGTTTAAGTATCTACAAATCAAGTAAAAATAGTACATTTTAAAATCAAAGTTAGCGATATACTCGTGATATACGCATCATATGTATATATGCTATATATACACATATATTTATATATTTAAATAAATCAATTTCAAGCTTCAATATTCCGTCGCTTTTTATCCACTTGCTTTCCACCCGTGTTATTTAAAAGATGTGGTTTGGAAAAAGTTTTTTTTAGGTCACGCGCACCGAATTCATTTTCGTTCTCGTACGACTTCTCTCATGTACGTATGTACATATGTGTATATATATATATATATATATATATATATATATATATATATATATATTGATTTGCACAATTACTAATCCAAATCTAAAACTGTACCGGTCGCATACGATTATTCAAATACCACAATATACGACTAACTGTAATTATAATTCAGCTCTAATTTACACTTTCACTTGTTCTTAATGTGAAAACTATAGTATTATTAAAAAGAAGAAAAAAATAAATCAATTCAATATAACGCGAGGCCGCGCAAGGTTGACAACGTCAGAAAGTATATTCAATACAAATTGTATACTATTCAGCCTGCTATAAATACACGAATAACACTATAATACATGAATATTTAATTATAATTTAAATATGTCTCAACGCAAACAGTATTATATATTACCGAAACGATTAAATTCTCACCATAGGGAATAATTATATACGTATTATATATATATTTTACTAAAATTGTTATAGTTGAAATACGGTTTTCGATATTTTATTTTTTTAAGTTAAAACTAATTTCATCTCATTTTAATTCTCAATAAATCAGTATCCTGACTTTTTGCTCATACATGATTTCGGAAAGTATAATATTCTCGATAATATTTATTCTATATAGAAATATATGCCAGCCGTTCTGTAAGTGTAATAAGAAATGATTGAGATTAATGCTCGCGCTGGACAAACTCGAAAATTGATCGAATATCTATTAATAACAAAAATATATCGGTGCATATATATAAAATACCAAAGCCTATATTTATATAGGAAATCAATATTATGAATATGTCCAAATGTATATGTAATTGCTTGAACTATAAATTACGATTCTCCTGCGGATATATATATATATATATATATATATATATATATATATATATATATATATATATATATATATCTAATTAACTCTATAAAATTTCATCGTTGTCAGTATTAGAACAGTTATTATCATTGAAACGAGTTTTAGAAATTTTCCATGGCAAAAAACCTCGGTCTATAAAAGAAAAACTGGTCCTATTCGAATGTAACAATTATACTAGTGCGGCTGCGAACGACTGCGAACGACTGCTTATATTAGCTCTGTATATACGTGTATAGGCTGCGTGGCGTGCTTGAAACGAGCGTATCTTGAGACGTATCTTCCTTAACGTATCCTCGTAATTATAACGTTTGAGGGCGAGCGGGGAAATCGCGCAGACGACGAAATTAAAGGCAATAATTGAACGCATGGGACGAGCGTGTACAGAAAGTCGCGTGAAGGTGGTGGTAGCACGCGAAAATTTCGGCACAACGTATGCGTATAGTATAATCAGTGCAGCGGGGTAGAAAGAGGCGCGAAATAGCTTCGTCGCCGGATTCGCGAGCGCATTTAAAGCACTATCGGATTGTCTCTGCTGGCACGAAGATAACGAAATCTACATTATGCGTATACTCTATGAACCGGGTATAATTAAGTTATCGGAGCTCTCGTTCCAGCGCCCTCGTACCACCCTTTCTAAAGAACCAAACCGTATTATCCTATATATATATATAATATAATATAATATAATATAATATAATATAATATAATTCATATACATATATATATATATATATATATATATATATATATATATATATATATATATAGCAGATAAGCAAGCGTAACAGCTGACTCTCGCGGCCTTGCCGGAATTCGCGGGAACTCTCTATATAGCGCGGCGCGGCTCTCTTTTTTCTCTCCTCTCCTCGCCTCTCCACCTCGCGCCGGCGTGCGTTCGCATACACACAGTTGCAGAGTAACACATATGCATATATACTTATTCTCATATATACATATATATATATATATATATATATATATATATATATGATTTCCGTGTAAATTGGAGCGACACGCGCGCACGACTCGGTTATAACTGCAGCTGTACCGAGTATATGACATGGGCGCGCTACTTTTTGCTCCTACGTGGCTCTTTTTCTTTTTCTTTTATTTTTTCTTCTTTTTTTTTTAACTATGAAGTATCGTTGTCTTAATGATTGTATAAATATATAATACGTATAATGTGCGCGTTACCGTCGCTGCTTCAGAACGCGTGCACTTATAATACGTGCGCGCATTTATACAATCATTACGTCGACGATGTCGACTGCATCAGGCGGCTCCGGCTCCGACACGGCGAAGGTGAGAGGACTCTCTCCTTGTCTCGGCCGTTTGTCGGCCAATGTAATATGAATATATATATATATATATATATATATATATATATATATATATATATATATATATATATATCTGTTGTGTTCCGAAGAATTCATTTTCTGATTTATCGAATACGCGAGGCTGCGATTGTCAAGTTCGCGATTATTGTATATAATATCTATACTTGATTATCTTGGGTGTATAATTAGTCAGATATGAATTCGATTTTACAATAGAAAAAGCAATGTCGTTTCTGTTATCAATTTTATGAATATATACATCCATTTGGTCAGATAAGGAAAATGCGATCGTTTCGTGCATCTGGCACTTGGCAAGCTGTATAGAATCCTCGTATAAGTTGATCGAGATCAAACGGTCAAAATAAGGACACCCATTCGAAATTCATTTAAAAATATTTTTCTTTAAGTTCCGAAGTTATCGCTTAATTTGCCGTTACTTCTGTAAGATAAAGGTTAAAAGACATTTTAAAGAGAATATTTATCATTAACAATTGTCAAGAATATATTAATACTCTTTTCACATCGGTATAAAAATTTAATAATAACTCTGTATTTATTATATTAATTGTTTAAAAACACACCAAATGATTTTGATTATTGCTTAAACATCTTTTATAACAATATCATCGGATCAGCTCGATCGTCAGTTATTTATTTGATAGTAAATAGTTAGTAAATTACGAGATAAAATCTCTGTGGGTGCGTCTCCTTTGGCAATGAATTTCTCATTTATCGTACAATAGATATTCTTTACGCCGTTAGTGCCATTAATTTATTTTTATTTCTGTTTTTCTAAACCTTTTATAAACCCGGACATATTTTATATATACACAAAACTTTGAACAAATATACTATTCTATCTTACAATATACAGAAATATAAGACGCATCGCGCCATGTGCCATCATATGGCTCACTATAAACTGTGAAGAAACAAAGTTCGTCCTTCTTCCTTTTTCCTTTCATAAAGGAAAAATTATATGAAAACGTTCGATCCAATCGTGAATGCATTTATATACACATAATAGAAGAAGTACGAAGTAAGAGGGGAGTGCGGGGAAATGCGGGGGAGTGTAAAAAAGTCTCAGCTGGAGCTGTAAGTCTGCTCGCGCGGCGTCGAGGCGAAAAAGAGACTCCCGACGTGTGAATAAGAACATTCCATAGCTATAGATAAGCGGGTTAATCTCCCCTGGAAGAAAACCACGCTTGGACGTGTGCGCGCGCGTGCGCGTGCGTATTTAAAATTATCTGGATAGATTGTCCGTATACTCGCTCACCTATTACACTGCATAATATCTAACGTATATTCCCGCGCGCAATGACCGCGCTGGGAGGCATCGTCGCGCTCGTTCGCGTATATCGCGAGTCGCGAGAGGCGCGCCGCGGGGCCGCTGCGGCAGCAGCAGCGGCGCAGCACCAGAGCGCGCTCCACGACCGGTTTGGCCGCCTCCACACGCGGCTGCGTCGCGTCGTTGCAGATTCACGCCCATGCTGATGCGTGCCACGCACAATTTCTGAATTTCAATTTGGCATTCGTGAAATATCAGTTGCGCGCGTGTATATATATATATATATATATATATATATATATATATATATATATATATACACCACGAGCACCGTTGCTGTACACGTCCCGACGTCTCCTCTTGTTCCGAAAAATTTATATGTCCACGAAGAGGAGAGTGAGAGAGAGAGAGAGAGAGAGAGAGAGAGAGGCAGAGAGAAGTCATTGCTCCATTTTTTAATTTCCAACTGGCATTTAAACAGTTTCGCAATACATCAAAATTGTTACAGATCGGTACGAGGCTAAGAATGCTCCGTGCTTAAGTCGGTTCTTAATCTTAAAGATAATAATTTCGGGTAGACGTTTATATACTAAGACTTAATTGTAAACTTTTGAACAAGAATCAGATGCGTAATTTTTTGAGTAGCTTAATTAAACATATAAGTTGACAAACGGATTTAAATATTTCAATTCTACTTTAGATACGGAGCTTATCAGTCCATAAATGTCATTCCAGATAAGGTTTCAAATTTGAAAATTGTTAAGTTTTTTCTTATATTTTTTTTTTTGCTTTTTATCCAAATTTCAGTTATTTTGAACTTGTTTTTTATGGAACTAATTAGAAATATTTTTTTCAACTTTTAAGTTCCATTTGAGTTTATGCAAATTAAATTAATATTAAAATAAAACTATAGCTCCTACAAATAAGGCGTTGTCGGAGTAAAAGCTGACCGGCATATCACCGCATGGCGTGACAGAGGATTCGACGACGGTTTTTCATAATATATAGGAATTTGTATATTTGAATGGTGAAAAATCTTTATTTAACGAGCACTCTGTCATGATGGAGAATTATTCTAGTTTACCTGATTCGAGTTTTTCAAAAGAAGAAAAATTGCCACTGTAGCATGTTGCGAAATTTGTCTCGAAGCGGTATGGGCTGCGTAAGATACGTGTTGACAAAGACAGAAGATGACATTAGATCATCTATCCATGTCTGCGAGAATTTAACAGTTTACAGTCGTAATTTTCATTATTTCAATCACTATTAATTGTTCGATCCTGAAAAATTGTCGTCAATTATTCTGCAGATCAAAATTATTACCTCTATATCTTCTTAATGTTACAGATGAAAATATCCAAACAAAAATTTTCAAGTTGTGAGTAAATTATATAGTTCGTTATAATTTTCATCTTGCTTTAGAAAAAATGAGCCGGAAATCAATTATTTTAACATATGCCATATGTATAGTTACGTGTAATATTAATATGTAATACAAAAACGCGTTGAACATTTAAAAATTATTTTCACTCTTTTAAAATATTCCACGTTAAAATATTGGAATATGGAATTATCTATAAGATAATTACTCTTATGTGTTTCCCAGCTGCGCGACTCTGTGACATTAAAAGTCACGTTCCCATAAATATATATCCAGAGTATATTTGCATATATAGAGAGGGGAGGAAGAAGCAATTTTTCCACGCTATTTCACCCTCAAAAGTACTTAAACTAAATAATCGATATATAACGGCTTTCGCGCGAAAGAAGAAATAACGCGAGGTAATCGCCGCACTTTTGTCATGGGGAAGGCGACGATGACTTTCCAAATTCTCGTTATTTATGGATTTTGGTTTTATCTGGTTTTATCCTCCAATTTGTATGCTGTATGGATCTGAAAATGAGAAATTGATTTTTTCGAGTTTACCCACTATTACAGTGCGCGCGCGCGTGTGTGTGTGAACAAAAAATACTTGAAACTAAATATTGGAGAGTATCGTAAAGGGAGGTAAACATATGTGTCCACTGGGTCTTATTACAATCTGCGTCTTTGCTGCCCTGCGGGGCAAAGATTTATGAGTTTATCGTTTAGATGCCTGAAGTTTTTTATAGGTTTTAAGCTTCTCACAAAGGTTTGCAGAGTTTTCTTTATCGAGTACTGTAGTGAGTCTTGCGTTGTCCTTTCGTTTAAACAGACGTCTTTTCCTTCCTCGTTTGAAATAAAGTTCATGTTCAAAGATTATTTCGTGCATGTTGCTTTTAATATTCCGCTTACTATATTTAATAAAAATTCAAT
The DNA here is from genome assembly GCA_018907035.1 of Sycobia sp. Sy_11. Classification (NCBI taxonomy): domain Eukaryota; kingdom Metazoa; phylum Arthropoda; class Insecta; order Hymenoptera; family Epichrysomallidae; genus Sycobia; species Sycobia sp. Sy_11. The sequence continues at coordinate 2,130,651 of JACCIC010000034.1, read as the reverse complement.
AATATGTGCAAATATATAGTTTTAGTTAACAATATATCGTACTATTTATATTCAAATTGAGTATTATGCGAATGTCAAACGGAAGAATTAAAAAAAATGAAAATCTAATAATGCGCGTTGAGAAATGCCAGAAATGTCAATCGAACGGGTCGTGGATTGTATTAAGCAACTAGACCGATATTGGAATATACTTAAACTCGGCGCAGTGCATCTTATTATATATGTATATGCACATATGAATTGCAGCGCGATTCGCGCCAACCTTGCGAATCAGGGCACTCGTGTCTTGGCCATAGTCTAATATAATATATATACATAATATACGATGCGGTGGTAAGCACCACCGCATCGTCGGGAAAATGAAGAAAATTGTCTGACGCTCGACAGCACGGTGAGCGAGTAGATAATTTCGCGTATCGAGAATCGTCGAGGTTCGCACGGCTTTTTGTGTGCATATGTGTGTAAAGAGGAGAGAGGGGAGAGAAGCTACCGCGCACTTGACCCCGCCCCCCTTCATGTCATACGAGCATTCGAGGCGCAGTTGCATTAAAAAAGTCCCACGCGCCTCCTCTCCTCCTCCGCCGTTGTTATTATTCGACAAAAGAAAGCGTCACGCGTGTCGGGAATTAATATATATAAGTCGCGCGTTAATGTACAATCGCGGTCGAGGGCGCGCGCATCGGTAGCGCCTCTCCTCTGCGATCCCAATAATGCACGTATATAACGCACCCTCCCCCCCCCAGCCAACAATGCATTCTTCGTCATATTCGAGCGCGCAAGATCCGCGAGCGGGCCGCACCGACCGATCAACGAACGCTATATATAAATAAATATATGCACCAGCGCCATTAATAACTATATACGACGTTATATTAACAGTCCTTATACACGCATTATACAAAAATGCATTCTATACGAGCCAATATGGTCGCCGAACGAGAGACTTTAATAATTATTATTATTGCGCTATTAGAGACACGTTCGCGAGCACGTTCGTGTCCCGCTTTTGCCATAAGTATGTTTAAAGGTGCGCCTACACCCTGCGCGAACATCCACGTCTGGGCCTTGGGGACAATTTTTTTAACGATCTTACAAACACGAATATTAAGGGTGGAATAAAAAAGTATAAATTTAACTAATTAACGTTTTAATAAATATTTCTATTATTTTTTTTCGATGTTTTAAGCCGAAAATTACTAATTATTTACTATCGATTGAGATTCTTCTTAAACTAATATGTACTAATAACTGATTTAATATAAATTTGATTTATTATTCTGATTTATTGTACGTGATTTTTCATTGTAAAAAATAAGGTCAAGTATCCAGGAAAAATTCAAAGTAATTTATATTAAAAAGTAAAAACAGGAAAAACTTTTGAATTATTTTTTGATAATTTAAAAAACTACCAACTTTTGTTCATAAAAGGTCAAATACATATCTTGATTAGAATTTCGACGCAAACATTCTGAAGCTTTGAAGCTTAAAGATACAACTGTAAATAAAACAAAAATTCCAAAGCACACGGGCGAGGTGTATGACTTTGCAACTAATCGTGATTTAATATGCAAATCTCGTGTCCTGTTAAATCTTTTTGAATTTTACAAAATCTATAGGTGATTGCCACACTCTAGATATAAATAATCCAGGACACTGGATATATTTATTCTTTAAAAATATATAGTCTCGTTTCCAAAGCCCGTTAAAACAATTAAATTTGTAATGTGTAACAAATAATTGATCTTATGCCATTCCTTCGAAACTACAGCAGCAAAGTTTACGTTCGGGAAACGCTGGTGGCTCGATGCTTCTTGAAAAGACAATAAAACTACTCTGTCCCCTGGACGAAAGAGTATTCTAATGGGCACGTGAGCGACACTCTGCGCACGTTTGAAAGCTACATCGATAATCTAGCGCACGAAGATTCCGAAGCCTGTCAAAATATTGATTTTACATAGGCGATATGTGCGCGCGCGCGTGTGTGTGTTTTTGCACCCGTTATATATGATAGTCGGGCGCCTTTTTTCGATTGGCTTTCCTGCATATAGAATACGTAATCAAGAAATTATACCTCCAAGGTGTGCGTATATATATATAATCGGACTTCAAATAATAATTTCATAGACAACCAAATGAATTGCTTGCTTTTCTATACAATCGGGAAGTATGAACATATAGGAAACGATTTTATCTGATTTTATCTCTCTTGTGATTTGACGTTGCACTATGTCAAATCAATATAATTAAATGTTCTAATATATCCTGTAATTGCCTTAGGTATTTGCCGTGCTATTAAACGCGCTATTTCAATAAGCCGCGCGTTTATGCACTTAAATCATTATTAATGCAAATTATAAAATGAAAAACATATTTTATCAGTTAAAAAAACTCATTTATGAATAGGGAACTTTATTCATTTTCCTTTCAGCACTTCCAGTAAATTAAAAATTTATTAATCTTTTTTAATTATAATAAATTATGAAGTTGTGCCAAATAATATTAAACTTTCATAAATAATATAATTATGAAGTTGTCCAATTATTATTTTTAATATTCTTAAGTTGTACAATTAACAATGACTTTCTTGAAGTTATATATTTACCAATGTGACTGAGACAAATATCTGCTTAATGTTAAGTGCGTTCCCATAGTTCTTTTCTATACGATTGTGTTTCTATTTTTGAGTTGCATATTTAAGATATACTGCATGTGTTTAGGTTATAGATCGCACGTCAGTATCGAAAAATGTTTAATTTTATGATATTCATTTTATGTTTAGTTTATATTTCCAATGCATATAGATGAAGCGTAAGGGATCAGATTGTAATTTATTACCTCTTTTGCGAACCATCGAAATGTCTTTACAATATTCTTGTACATTTAACTGTTTATAGATCATTTTGAACAGATTACGTACAAAAAAAACTTGGGCCCGAGATATGTAGGTATTACGTTCAATTTCTCGAAAGTGCTCAAAGCAGTAACACCGTCTCAACGGATTTAATAAATATTTCGTTTATTCGTCTTCAATTAGATATACTGTGCCTGTTGATACCGAAGTCTTATGTGATAAAAAAATTCTAATGTTCAAAATATTATGTATAAATATTATGTATTTAATTGTATAATTAAGGTAACGTTTATTAAAATAAATTTATTTTTAAAAATTTTTTCAAAATGAAATCTGGTAATTTTTTAAATACTTTTCAATTGATGTACATTTTATTTTTCTATCATTTCAATTGATTAATTTTTTTAATAAAAATTCTATTACCATTTTAGTGTGTAAAGGGTTCATTTCAATTCAGTATGTTAGGTTTTTTCATTAAAATTTGATACCACTAAAAATGATTTAGCTTTTTTCTTTCAAATTGATTCATACCATTCGAATAATTTTCAATCAAATTAAAAATTTTATAATTACATATAATTTTATAGATTTTTATTACTTAACTCTATACATGCTTAAATATTAATAAGTGAAATGGAATCGTAGGAAAGGCAATGGTAAAAGGTAAGTAATTGTGAAAACAATTGTTTATTTTTAAATTATTTTTTAATAATTTCGATAAAAAATGATATAAATCGGGTACTTAATAACAAGATAATAAGTATTATAAACAAGGGGACTAAATACAAATGTACAGTTGGGTCTTTTTAAAGTTAGTCGTTAGCATAACTTCATTTTCCTTATGTATAGGCATAACTTAAAGAACTAGAGTAGATAATTTAAAGACGTAATTCATTTTTTTTCTGGATAATCGTTACATTGCTGATTTCACGTACAATCCTTACTTAAATCGACGCTTTCAATCTCCAGTTTTTAACACGCGTATTGGTAAATAAATTGAACAAAACAAAATAAAAAAACACAAACTCTTCGCGATTCTCGCACAAAACTTTTCGGAAGAGAGAACAAACGCAAAGTATACAAAAATAACATAAGAATATGAAAGGAGAGAGAAAGAAAGGAAAGGGAAGAAGAGTAAAAAAAGAAAAAAGAAAAGCAAACGAAACTTGGAAAAACGAAAAGCTCTTCGTTGCTCGATAGTACAAAATAAGAAAACCTCTAACAAACAAAATTCGACAATAATTATTTGCAAAATCGACTTCGTGTAAAAATATTGCTATACTTTTTTCATCATACATTCCCCTTTATTTTCTCTTTCATCATGAGCTATCGATGATCACCGGTCAGTTACTTGAACACCGACGTGTCTATCTCTCTTATTTTTATTTTATTTTTTAATTTATTTTTTTTTTTTTTTAATTACTACTATTCATCGATCTCTCATAATTCTCATTTTACTTTTATGCAAAAAATAGTCTTCTTCATCGCAGATGGAATTACAATAAGCGAAAAGTATTACTTTAAAAACTATGAATTGCGCTCTTACGTATATCTCGATAAAGTGCTATATATTTTTTTTTGTATTGCGAGCTCGTAATTAAGAAACAAAATATTGCACTGTGGTGTACTCTCCGCAGTGTTACCGAAATGGTCTCTTCGAATCCGTTCGAAATTGAAGAATAATAAAAATTAAAAGACAATTTAAAGTAAAAAAAAAAGCAAAAGCAGAAAGCCCCGGAGCTAAAGAGATTGGGCGACCGTTCGTATCGAACGAACCGCCAAGCCTCGAAAACTCCTTTGGCCCAGCGCGTCAAAGTATATAAAAAAGCGTGTTATTTTAATCATCATAATTATCATTACCATCATCATCGTCGTCATGATCATCATCATCATCATCATCATCATCATCATAATCATTATTATTGTTATTATTATTATTATTATTATTATTATTATTATACGAGATTACGAAGATAAAAACTGAATAAGAAATGCAAATTGAATAAACGTCAATTCAATCGTGAAAAATTTTGTCAGGAGAGTATCTCTTTTCATAATTACTTTTTCGTCATTGACAAATTGCATACAACAGGAGAAAACTAAACAAAAAAAACAAAAAAAATAAATAAATAAAATAAAATGCTTGCGCGCGCCGACGCGCCCCTGAAACGCGCCGACGCCCATAATCGACTAGTCCCGGCTGTTCTTGCGTCGCGGACGACGTGCCGCGACGCTCGATAAGGTACTTTAAAACAAAAGGAGACGGACAAAGTGAGTGTGTGGCTCGTTGAAATTTTTATAATATGTACACCATAAGCGCAATGAATTTAGAAGGATGCGTTTTTAATTTTATTTGTGTTGTTCTTGTGTTGTTATGTTGTTGTTGTTGTTGTGTTGTTGCTGTTATTGTTGTTGACGTAATTTTTTTATCTTACATCAAAAGGTGTATATAACACTGCTCTCGAAGACCAAAGTGAATTTTTTCTTACGCACGATTCCTAAAGCCCTGCTCTAACGTGAAAAAAAAGAAAGAAAAAAAAGAAAAGAAAGGAGGTCAGCGACGCAGTGCTTTGCGCATATATATATATATATATATATATATATATATATATATATATATATATATGGGTGCGTGCGTGCGCGCGCGCGCGCGTGTGTGTGTGTGTGTGTGTGTATCTTATAGTTGTTGGCGTTCGTCGCGCGACAAAAACACTCCCCTTAAAAAATGGATGGTTATATGAATTAAACACGTCTCCGCTCGACGGTCTGTCATTTCTTATTCTCTCAATTGAACATATATACAATGCTAAAAATTTGTTAAAAACTACTACACATCTATTTGCTTTATGATATTTATATAATATGTATATACTTTTTTTTCATCAACCTTACGTCGTTAAAAATTGAAAAAACCCTAATAGTAACACAACATTGCCAACGATAGACTATCGAGATTCCTGAGAGGGGATTTATTTATTTTTTTAAACATTTTCTTCTTTCTTGTTGTCGCACGTTTCTGGTGCAACTTGGCCAATAAAAATGCAAATTGCGAAAAGTTAAAAGTAGTTGTTTGTGCCCTCGCGATTCCCCGATAATCTATGGCGGGCATTCGCAATAAAAGAAGACATAATTCGACGGTAGCAGAGAAAGGAGGAACGGAGCTCGCGGTTCCTACGAATGTTTCTTTTTCGTTGTCCCTTAGGATATTCGCCTTTTTTATACATATATTATCACTCCCATATACTTTTCATTAAATACAATCGATAATATAATTTATTAAACCTAGAATAATAAATATTTTTCACGATAAAATTTATTCAAATTTTTTTTTTGTAAAATTTTTTTATTAAAAAAATTTTTTTTCATTAATTTTTTGTCACTTTTTTTTTATTTTTCATCCCAGGTAACAAGTAGACGGATACAAATATATTCGCGGAGCCTTTCTTCTGCAGCCAGCCGCCTTACATCGTTAAGAATCTATTAATAAAGTTTTATCCACACACACACACACACACACACACACACACACGCGCGCGCGCGCGCGCATATATTGTAACATTCATCATTTTTAATTATTGATTTTCATACTCCTATTATAAAAAAATTCAACGCCGAGCTCAAATATCCTTTTTCAGATTCAAGAAAAAAGCCTTATTATACCTCGCCACGCCGAAAAAACACCTTCAACTTGTAACCTCCTTTTTAAGTGCGCGCTCCCCGTTTCCCCCGTTAACGACGCAAAAATTCTCATTTATTAACCTTACTTTTACACGAATATTATACATACATACATACATACGTACATATATATATATATATATATATATATATATATATATTTATATATATATATATATATATATATATATATATATATATATGTTAGATATCTGCATTAATTTTATTGCATTATATAATTTTCTTATTATAATTCAAAGAACATCACAATTCGCGCAAATATAATAACCACTTCGACGAAGACAAGATCAAAAGCCACGAATAAAATGCTTACTCTTTATTTATATATATAATTGTTTATAATTTTTCCACACCACACGCATCGACTCACTTTATCAAAGAGTCGCGATGAGAAAAAGCACGCACGCGCGCTCCAATAACTATATAACACTTATGTTCCTTAACCACAAAAATTTCCTTCTCCCCGCCCTTTTGTTATCCTCGGAGGATGTAAAAATGCCATAGCTGTAATAGCTGAGTAGCTCCGATAGCGCGGCCACCATGACGACATAATGGACGCAGCAAAAAAAACACGGCTAATCTTCGATTTTCTCGAAATACGAGGATACGCCCTCTTTCCATCGGATTTTCCAAAACTTCTTTCAACTCTCGGCCCTCTTACACCCGCTACTCCCGCATCAGCCATAAGGATAAGTCAACAAGTTCCCGTCATCGCGAAAAAAGTTCCAGAGGCCTGCATCCCCCGGTTTCCTCTTATAGGTATATATATATACATATATATATCTTGCGTAGACCACCACACCGCAAAGCCGCGCTCACTATTACTCTCAACTAAATCGCGGGACCTTGAGTTTCCATAAGAATACATAAAAATGTGCAAAGCGACGCGCCGACTCTTGATATGTTTATGTCAAAAAAAAAAAAAAAAAAAAAAAAGAACGGCGGCGCAGCACGCGTAAACAAGTGCACAAGCCAGCTCGGTGCCTCTGAAGGAGAACCCCCACCCTACTATCGACTTTTCTTCTATACATATATTATATATAATATATACTCTGGCGGAATAAATCAAACAAAATGGCAGCTGATGCTCCTTATTTTCGTTAATCGTTATCAACAGGCAGTTCGATATATCCTCTTCCCCCATTGGCGCTATATAATTTTCGCCTTCCTTTGATATAAAATAGTAATAGTAATAGTAATAGTAGTAATTATAGTAGTAGTAGTAGTAGTAGTAGTAGTAGTAGTAGTAGTAGTAGTAATAATAATAATAATAATAATAATAATAATAATAATAATGATGTAAGATGCGCACACGCGCGTAGATCCCCAGCCCTCCTCGTCTACACATCGGTGTTACGAGACGCGTTCCTTATCCGACATTCCGTCCGATTTAGTTTTCTCTTTTATATATCCTGAGATATTTCACAGCCTATTTTTTTTATTGTAGTGATTTTCCAAACGTATGCCTCGTTATTATTTATGTTATTTCGGGTACTTCAATTTATAGTTTGTATCTATTCTTTTTCTATTATTTAACTATATATTTTATTTTTAGAGAAAACGTGTCTTTACTTTATGTTTCGTTTTTTAAGCTTCAAAATCCTCTGTGCTCAATTTAAATGAACTTACTTTTTTACGCTTGCACCCCAGATACCACCACCCGTCATTATTTTTTATCAATAGGACTTTCTTCATTACTTTATGTCTATCGCATTTTTTTCATTTTTGCCGAGAACAATGAATTACGCTGTTAACAAATATGATTGTTCAGTATGTAATCTTTAATTGATTTGCAGCATTTTTCGTGTAAATAGAAGTCTAACATCGTTTTACTTTTGTCATCTGGGCCCTGTATTAAATTTTGTACAACGGTTTTTTCCTTCAAAGATTGGAAGTGGTAGGCACTATTTTTGTTCGTTTCATTTATATTTTTTTTGTCCTTCCCCTTTTTGCTTATCGTACTATAACCCTTTCCCCCTTTTAACTCACTCGTAAATTCATTCTTAAAATAATCGCCGCACTCCGTAAAGAAACGGCTGTCAAATGGACAAGCGAACGGAAAAAAGGACAACTTAATCATGCGCATGAGTTCGTTTTATTCCCAATTTTATTGCGTTTGCAACAAAACTCGATAAAATGAGCTTACGCGACTATGCGCGTCTAAATATGTTCTCCATTTTTTCTCGCGTCACTTTCGTTATTTATTTTCGATTTTAAATTTTTTGGCCAGCGAGACAAAGAAGAATTAAGTCGAAAACCAAAAATACCATTTTATATAAAAAATTAAGAAAACAGAAAAGTGATAGTGGAATCGCTGATATTATTAAAAAAAAGTAAAACAATTTGCGTTAATTACGTATACATAATAAATCTACAATTATTATAGTTAATGTTAATATAATCAAAAGAAATATGAGATCAAAGTTTGATATTGATAGTACCTAAAGACGGAAAAGTAGGGCCACAACGCATTTCGCATGCGTATTATTAGCCCTCAAAGAATATAATATATATATATATATATAGAAATTCGGACACGCTATCTCTCTTTCTCTCTTTTCCTTCGGGCTTTCGCATCCCTCGTATGTGTGTGTACAAGTGGGCAAGTGAGTGTATGTCTCTGTGTGTGCGTATATACGCGTATGAAAAACTTTGTATTCGTATATTTCAAAGTACCACTTTTAAAAATGGCTCTTAAAATTTTAACTGTATATAATATACGACGTTACTCCGTTGAAACTCCTATATATATATATATATATATATATATATATATATATATATATATATATATATATATGTACGAAGATAAAAACAAAAACAATAAAATTTTCTTGTAGCGTTAAGATAAATATATGAGATGTATTTTTTTATAGACATTATACAGTAATATATCGCACTGTCGCAATCTCCTTTCTTTCTCTCTCTCTCTCTCTCTCTCTCTCTCTCTCTCTCTCTCTCTTCACAATGATAATACACAATTATTATTAATATTACAATAATCGTTAAGATTTATAAAACGCTTTTCCGTTAATTTCTCATCCCTTCAATAATGTGTTATCGCTGCTGTGTTTTCACACCTAAAGGATTATCTTGTTCTCTCCACCGTCCACGAGGCCGATGCTTGTGTAGTCACCGCTCGAGCGTAGACAGATGCTCCTGTCTAAAAATGCCGACCGAATAAAGGCCCGACACGCACCACGGGTCGCTAAGGCGAGAATGGAGAAACCGAGGGGCGGCATCCCCTCCCCTCCCATCCTCGTCAATCGTCCGCAGTTTCATATGCCCGAGTTACAGGCAAATGGATTAAAAAGAGATCACTTCATTTGTTTTCTTAATAATGAACACAACGTATGAAATATATATCGGCTTTGCGCGCGAAAGCCAACCTCCTCTCTCTCTCCCCCTCTTTTCATCTTCTTCTTCGTCTACTCGGGGCAACGGTCGCGCACACCTTCTTCCTCCTCCCTCTTCTCGACGGAGTGGCGCGCCAGGCCAAAAAATTGGGAGAAAAACGCCGCGGGCTGAGGCGCGGGAGTGGCCGATTACGGGGCGGCGTCCCGTCTCCTCCTCTTCCTACAGGCCCTGCGCGTCTTCCGCCTGGGCCTCGGAGAGGGGGCGGCGGTGGCAGCGGCGGTGGCAGCGGCAGCGCACTGGACGGCCGCCGCGTCTCTGTCGTTCTCGTCGTCGTCGTCGACGAGTTGTGCCGGCGGATCGCGGTCGGGCGCCCCGACCTCCAGCTGCTCTCAGAAGGTCCACTCGCTGCCGACGTCGATGTGCGAGAACATGTCCGAGACGTTGGGGTTGCAGGTGAAGTCGAAGTGGGCGGCGCTGCCGCCGGCGCCGGCCGAGCGCTCGAAGCTCTCCAGGTCGGTGGCGATCGAGTCCATGTCGAGGTCGAGGCCGAAGTCCGAGGACTGGATCTGGAGGAGGTCCGTCAGCGCCATCGAGTCGAGGTCGGCGAGGCTGGGATTGTTGCCGGGCTCCTCGAGCTTGATGCCGGAGGCCGAGGCGCCGACGAGGCCCGCGGCCACGAGTTCCATCGGCTCCTTCTTCACGAAGACCTCGGGCTGGCAGGCGTTCTGCTGTTGCTGCTGGTGGTGCTGGTGCTGGTGCTGGAAGTCCCGGGCGAGGCTGCCGAGATCGGTAGCGTACGACCTCACGGAGGAGAGGAGCCTGTCGTTCGGCGCGTAGTCCGTCGTGGCGAAGTCCATCGTCTCCTGCTTGACGAAGTGCTGCTGCTGCTGCTGCTGCTGCTGCTGCTGCTGCTTGGACTGTTGCTGGTGGAGGAGGGCGCCGGCCATCTGTGTCTGGCACTCGGCGAAGTGGTCCTCGTAGAAGCTGGCCGATTCGGGCGAGTCGGGCGTGTCGCAGGACGGGCTGCTGGGCACCTTGGCCGTGGCGATCGGCGGGGTGGGCGTGTAGTCGTTGTTGCTCGTCGTCGTCGTCGTCGTCGTCGTCGTCGTCGTTGTCGTCGGCTGTGGCGGCCTCTTGTCGAGGGCCAGGCGGACCTTCAGCCTCGACACGGGATTCGTGCTCGGGGGCGACTGGAGCCTCTTCACCGGCGTCTGCTGATTGTTGTTGGTGTCGTTTCGAATCTTGGGCGAGGCGGGGTTGGGGCTCGCCGTCGCGGAAGACGCGGACGAGGACGACGAGGCGGAGGAGACGGAGGACTTTTTGCTCTTCTTCAGCTCTTTCGTTTTGGGGGCCGGCGCCGGTTTGCTGGTCTTCTTTCGCGGCCTGTATTTGTAATCTGGGTACTCCATCATGTGCAGCTGGCGAAGCCTCTCGGCCTCCTCGATGAACGGCCTGCGTTCGGCCTCGTCGAGGGTCTTCCAGCGGCGGCCGAGCCTCTTGCTTATCTCCGCGTTGTGCATGTCCGGCTGGACCTCGCAGATTTTCCTGCGCTCGATCTGCGACCAGACCATGAACGCGTTCATGGGCCGCTTGATGTGATTAGGGTTGTTCTTTTTCGTCTGCAACAGAAAGCAAAGAGAGGGTCTTTTTGAGCAGCCGTTATTTATGTCTTTATTTATGTTTTATTTTGATCATTTGCAGTATTAATTATATTATTTGAAATTTATATTTTCGAAAACAATGGAAACTGTCTTACAACCTCTGGGGGGAAATACAACTAAAATTCTAGGTAAAGCGGGTCGCAACGAACGTTAACGGTTAAAATTCAGTGTCTTCCGGCGAGAGTGCATTGTACGAAATTTTCGTGAAAATCAGAAATTCCTGGGTAATGTTCGGCGGCAGGGGGGCGGGGGGAATCCAAAACATCCTGAAGACTCGGTTACGGTGCAAGCGCTTAATTGCCCCTTTAAATATACGGAGGAAAAAGAGGCGGAGAAGGAGATGGTGGAGAAAACTTGCGCGCACGCGGCAACGAGCCACAGAGTCTCCGAGAGAGAGAGAGAGAGAGAGAGAGAGAGAGAGAGAGAGACCAAGCGCGATGGAATTACTTTCGCGGAGAGGGAATCAGTCGATCGTGACTAAAAGCGACGCTTTTAAAGGTAGGAACAGCGGCGACGCCGAGGTGTCGCGCTTTACTCTTCTCTCTTCGGACCGAGTTCTCACGGGAACTTTGTCACCTTGGCGCTCGTTAAGCGTCGCCACCTTGATTCCTCTTTTTTTTTCATGCAAATGCTAACAACAATGACACGCACGCGTCGCAGTTACGTGCTCTCTCGCTCTCTTTCTCTCCCTCTGATTTCCAAGCGTTTTTATAGACATACGGTTACTTTTTAACGCCGTTAGAACGCATTTGGGTTCATCCGACTAGGTGCTTAATAAAATACGTTTAAACAGTGTATACCGATTTTCTCGTGCTTGAAAACTTAAAATTTTCGTACACACATATATATATAATGGTTTCTGTAATGAAAATTCCACTCCGCGCGTGCCACGTGCACTATTACCCCTCGACGGTCTGCAATAACGACCATTACGCACGAGCGGAAAGGGGTCGGAATGTGCGCGAAAAGACAAAAAAAAAAGAAAGAAAGAAAAGGCTCGCAAAATAAAGGGGTCACGCAAGGGGGTAGAAGTATATATAAAGGGATCTAATGCCACTCCGTGTAACAATGCGGGGCATAACCCGATTTTCAGCTTCTCCCAGCCCCTGTCCCTCTCTTGCCCCTGATTTTTATATATCTATATATAGGATCGGGTGACGCGGGGTGCGGGTACTGATGGGTATAGCGTAACGAGCGCACGCGCGCGAAATTGACCCATAAGGCGAGAGGGAGAGGGAGAGAGAGAGAGAGAGAGAGAGAATGCACACAATGAGGCAAAAAAATTCCGCTCCGACCCGCGCGTCAACCCAGCGATTACCCTTCATCCCCTCCTCTTTCATTATTATGCTAACACAGGGGGGGGGGGAGAGAGAACTCGTCTCTGCCCGCAGTGCGCGCGCGCGCGCGCGTTTATTTTTTCTTCTTATTACATTGCCTCTCATCGGTGCGAGAGCGGCCATCATCATCAGCGACGCGGGCGCGCACCCTCGTCGCCGTTCAACCTATAACTTTTCGCGCAGCTGCTTTGACGCCGAGAAGGGAGCAGAGGAGAAGGGCCGCGCGGCTCGTGGCGCTCTGCGCGTCCCATTATGACGCGAGGGGGCACACGCGCGGACATTTTGGCGCAGTTCGACTTGTAAAAGAGAGGAACGGGAAAAAATGAGCGCATAAATTCGCTTCTACGCCTGTTCTTTGACGCGGCTCCATCGTGTGTGTATTTATTTTCTCTTCCGCATATATAAATAGAGAACGTTTCATTGCGCTACGAAATGTGCTTATCGCAGGAAAGAGTACGTTGGCAAAACGATAGCTCATGAACAAAAAAAATGGATTTTCCATTATTGTAGCTACATTGCCAATCGTCCAACATAGAACTGGGACTGCACTGGGGCGGGGGGGGGGGCATTATACGACTTTGATCCGTTGTTCAAAATGCCCGCGACGCACGAGGATCGGCCAAGCCCCCTCTTATTCGATAATTGAATATTTCGAAGCATACTAGAAGCTTCTGCACGCGCGTGTGTAATATCTATATATATAAATATCGCGTGCAGCAGGACGTGGCACGAGCTCAGCTGCCGGAGGGCGGGAGGGGAGAGGCGGATGGAAAAAATCAATATCAAGCGGCAATAATGCGTCCCAAGCCGCACACGGAGCCAGCAGGCGCGCGCATATAAATTCCGGTAAAAGCAACGATCTAGGGAGCGGGAGGGCAAAATGAAAACGTCTCTTTCGCGACGTTTCTGCAATCATAATATGTGTGCGTGCGTGTGTGTACGTGCGCGCGCGTACGCAACGAAAAAGCTTCGCGCCACCGGGCGGTGCACCTCGGCTCTGGTTTAGCGCGCATGCATGCATGCATACATGAGTTATTGTATATGCTTACGGAGCAGAAAAAGAGAGATGGAAACGACCAAATATAGCTCTGTGTAGCTGTGCCAATGCTCCTACGCTACTGACTTTTCTAGTCGCCCCCCCCTCCCAACCACTTCGTCCCATAAATCACTTCCGTTTAGAGCTGCTCGCCACGCGGAGCCGTCTTTCACACCCCCATCCAACGTTTTTCTCATGTTTTCGCGCAGTACATGCGAAGCGCATCGTACATATTCGTATATAACTATATACGGTTCGCGTGCGCGCCTCTACATGGTATACACTCCTATATATACTTATTTAAGATTTGCGCGGTGCAAGCGTAACACTACAAAATACATACATACATGCATACCTGCATGCATACATACCTACACACACACACACACGAGCGCGCGCGCGTGCGCGCGTCCGTATGTGCAGCGAGTTACATTGTAAAGTCGATTATTCTCGCGTTTAAAGGCCCCCGATGAAGCCCCGCTCCGTTAATGGCGAGGGGGCAGCATAGTCCATCGGGGAGAGCAAAAAAAAGACGAGTCATAAAGCGAGAATGAGTCCGACGCATAAAATCTATGTCAAGGTGAATTGGTATGCATGCGTGTGCATACATAGGGGAGGAAAAAAAGAAAGAGAGGAGGTGGGGGACACCTGCTACTGGCTAACAGAGCGGATCGCCCGTTTTATGCTGCTTTTGCCACGTTCATGTCACGGACGCTAAAATGCCCAAGGAGCGATCTGGTCTCCGTTCCCGCGCACCCCCTCGCACCCCTCTGTCGCTCTTCCTGTGCATGTATATTGGATTTGCGCTCTAAAGAGTTTTCCCATCTATGGCAAACAGTCGTGAATCGGTTTCGTAGATGATAAGCGTATCCTGCCGATCGACATTCTAGACAAAAATCGATGTCGTTCCGCACGCACACGTAACCTTGGGACAAACTTTTTACGCATACGAATAGGCAAATGCAAAGCGTGCGTGCGTGTTCGTCCGGGTGTATGTTACGAGGAGTAAAAAAAGGGTTCGACTAGTTTTGTCGGTCGATAATTATCCACCCCCCCCCCAACGATTTCCTTCGCTCAGCGAATACAAAATAGGCACGCACAACATTGTATACCTATAGGAAGGGCTCCATCGCTACGTTCGATCTAATCTGGCGAGGATCGCGAACGCTTTACGTTGTAACGTCGGAGGGGAGAGACCGACCGTGTGGCGCGTGTGCGAGGCAGTTCGCCGGAATGGATTACCATGGAAAGCCATCGGCGGTCGGTTTAGAGTCCGGGGCAGCGCGTCCGTGTTTCAGATTTTACACACACGCGCAGAGAACAAAAAAACGCGCCCGCTCCACAAGGCGCTCCACGTGCTGACCCACACCGCCACGCACAGCCACATACGAACGCGAGGTAGGTCGCGGAGATGGGGGGGGGTCGGGAATTTTATTTTCTTTCGCGCCCTATGCGCGGCGCATAGCCGCTCTCTACTATGGGTTATCGCGCGCGAGCATTAAAGGAAACGGATCGTTTTTTGCGCCCCCCTCCCCCACTGAGCAGCAAGCGCGCAATGAGCAAAGCGCCCGCGAACCAATGGGTCGACGAGCGTTTACCGTTATCGCGAGAATTAACGGGCGAAAAACTACCCGGCGCGCCCCGCGTGCGGTCGAGGCTCGTAAAAGCGCCGGCGGGCGGCCGGGCGACGGCTCGCTCGCTCGATGGAGCGTGTATACGATCGCGAGTTTTTCCCCCATCCACCCCACCTTTCCCGCACATACACACACGTGCGCGCGCGTGTCCTCGCGAAGTCTGGTTAATTATGTCATTAAAACGCGCCTCTCACATACCCTGATGTATATATAATACATAGACGGGCACGCGCACCATCGCAATTAAGGTGCCTATAACGTACGAACAGGGAGGGGGCTCTCTTCTCTCTCTCTCTCTCTCCCCATGGCTCCATCTCTCTCTTTAGGATAGAGGCTGCGTGGCTTAATTACACGCGTTTGTGCAGTTGGCAATTGAGCCCGGGCAAGCGGAGCCATTGTTTCGCGCGCGGGCTGCACGAGCATGCATATTCAGATCCTCCATTCTGCCTGTCTACCTATCTATCTATCTATCTATCTATCTATCTATCCATCTCTATCTCCGTTGGAGCACCAATGCACATTAGCTCTGCGCGCCAGGTAATTAGGTCGATACCGAAAGGATTTTCAAAGAAACCGTATGTATACCACGAGAGAGATAGAGAAATTATGAGGTTCTCTGTCTCGGTTCACAATACGAATAATTTTAAAATCCCCGTTTTCCACCACATTTTGCAACGCCTTTTGCAACGCCTTTTGCAACGCTCGCTCAATTCGCGATTATACGAAGACATTTGTCAGCGGTTAAATACGGATGTACGTGTAGCATAAAAATCACAAGATAATTGGAAGATGCGTCGCGTACAAATAATGTTTTTGCACTCAGATCAAGAGAAGTAACGAATAAAACCAGTTCACAATTACGATGGTAGACTTTCCAGATACAAAATATTTGTCGGTTGTACCGATTTTGAGAACGTTTCGTTGCGACAATCAAATCTGTATACATCTGCTGTATTGAAAAATATATTATAAATTAAGAATGTTTGAATTGCGTATATAATCGAAGAGCTCGAGGCAAAAATCGCCGCCTCGATATTATTCATAAAACTTCATTCGATCCGCGAATGATTTAATTCAGGTGCAATCTCTCGAATTGCGCGCGCGCGCGTGCAATCGTTGCAAATTATGACGTCAGCGCCCGCGAGGCAACGCTCGCCTAATACATCTTCCGCACATCTAACGTATATACGACGATGCTGCATCGGCTTCTCGCGCGTCAGTGGCACAGTCGAGGAAATCAGCGAGCGAACGCGCGCGAGGCACCGGCTCGAGGGGGTTCATAGCCGCGGTAAATCAAAGAAAGGGGGCCAAGCGGTAGAGAGATCTTTTTGCCTCGCGATGAATTTATCTCTCCTTCTACCTTTCTTATAAGACTATACCGTTCGGCACCTGGCGCGAGCCCGTAAAAGTCCTTTCGCCCCTCCTCCTTTCCCGCCTCCCCCGCGCATCGCGTCAAATCGCTCTGCTGTGTGTGCGTGTGTGAGTATCGCGCCGTTGCCCGTGATTACGCCAAGATTCCGTATCAAACGAGCGCGACCGCGAGGATTTCGACAGGCCATTTGACTTTTTAATGACTTGATTTTAATTGACACGATAAATCGCTCTTGTACATACATATATATGAGAGAGAGAGAGAGAGAGAGAGAGAGAGAGAGAGAGAGAAAGGAAGATAGAGATGCAGATATAGAAATCGCCGTGAATCTTCGTTCCCCGAACATGAGAAAAGCTCACGCTCTGTTGAAATTTGTTTGTATAATAGATTTTCAAACTCCGTCAAATCGCTCATGGGGAAGGAGGTTCTTTTTATTATTTATCCTTTTGATCACAAGACCATCTCGTTTGTAAATTTTAACAATTCAGAGAGCGCGGCATCTTCTTGAAGCGGGACACTTGCAAAATTAAACATTTTTACACACAGCGCGCGCGCGCGCGCTGGCACGAACGTACGCACGCATGTACGGACGGAATTCTTCTAGTGAAGAACAACAAATCGATTTAGACACACCCAAGAAAAGTGAATCGATATTCTCCTTCTAATGCTTAATAAATTAATTCGGAATTCTTCCGCGCAGAAGTGCATGAATCGCTATCTGCGTGTATCTGTCTTTCTCTCTGTGGCTGCAATAATAGAATGTCACGTATAATTTTTGCGCGCGATATATTTACACACGCACACAAACAAACTCTCTCTCTCTCTCTCTCTCTCTCTATGGGAGAGTCGCGAGGTCGCGCGAGCGCATTTTTTCCTTGCATGAAAATCCATTGCTGCGCTATACATATACAGACACACACGGGCATGCATACGCGATCGCGTCGAGACACTCGTACAACATACGCGATCTCTACTTCTGCGCCGAAGGCCGACGCTATATACAGACATACGCGCCGCCATGAGCGTTTTGAGATGCAGGTCCGGCCTCCTCCTGCTCTCGTGCGCCGCGCCGATGACCTTTAACGTTCCTCCGGCTTCCGTCAGCCGCAGGCTATAATGGCGAATGTAATGCGTAGATTATATATATATATATATATATATATATATATATATATATATATATATAGAGAGAGAGAGAGAGAGAGAGAGAGAGAGAGAGAGAGAGAAGGTAAGCGCTCAAAGAATATTACATGCGGAGCGCGTCCTATGCATTTATGCGTTTGTTCGTATGAGCAGAGAAGTAGGATGAGGAGGAGGGGAGGAGACTGCAGTAGCAGACGCAAATCCCGCTATATATATAGATATATGTAGTAGGAATTGTTCGCAGAGCCTGGTTTATGCAATAATTCAATAAGGAAAAAAGTAGCTGCTCCAAGAAATTTGTGAAAGTGAAAGTTGCAGCAGAGTTTGGTCCTTATTTATACCTTAACATACGTATTGTATAAAAGCGCACGTTATAAAGTTTATATATTATAGATCTAGTTAAAAAAAAAATCGATGTGTGTGCGAGACGCAGGGCAGTCATCGGTGAAAGTATAATTTTTTATAGTAAGTTTCCAAAATTGTATAAAAACGTTGCTGGCTTTTTAAAGTTTTCTAAAAAGTTTTTCCTTCTTCCTTTTAATTGCTTTTCAATAATAAATATAAGGAGAGCGTTGATGCGTCGGTTTGACGCTCCGCCGAGCTACAGTAGGATATAAATATGGATAACAAGGCGAGGCAACGAAACCGGGCGAGACCCGGAGAATAGGATTCAGCCTGTTGGCCAGTCGGCAACAGCTAATACTTGGGCTGCGACCCTGGTAATGGAGGTCTTATATATCTATACACACACATACACATATATGTATAGACATATATGCGCGCAATGGGCACGAAAAGAGCGGCTGAACGAGGCGGTGCGACGTATTATTGTACGCGTGCAAGCGCACAGATCCACACGAGCATTTAATACCGAGACCGGCGAGTAGAGAGGGACAGGACTAGACGGAGTCCGAGAGCTGGGGCGTAAAAAGCCCAGTCACCGGCGTCGGATGAAAACCACATCGCCAGGAGGAGACGCTGACTCGGCGAAATTTCGACCTCTCCCCCCCTCCACAAACGTCTGCCCGCAATACATCCTTGCCCTAGCTCGCGTCCTCGCCTATTTAATCATCGCGCACGGTTATATGGGCGACCGAGAGAAACCGACACCCCGTTACGAATCCGAGGATGAAACACGAGGCGAGGGGGCGAGGTAAAGAAATGAAGGTTCGCCTCTGCCCCCTCTCGTCACGTCTTTCTCTGTCTCTCCTTCTCCTTTTGAAAATACTAATCAGAGAAACTAATTCATCATCGAGCGGCGGCCCATGGCGACTGGCCGCGGTGCCCGCTCGTGCTCGATCATTTTTTACCTACCGAACCCGCGCGCGCGCTCCTTTTACGTTCGCTCGAAAAGATGTTTCAGCGATCTTAATCCCCTCCCGTAACTATATATATAAATATAATGTACGATCTTGTTCGTAGGCAAATTAATCGACGCCAAGCCGGCTGTGAATTCGAAAAATGAAGCGCGTACACACACACACACACACACGCGCGCGCGCGCACATCACTGCTACGCATACGACAGAACGAACGAGAATTTAAAGTGCGCTCGGTCGCATGGTTGAATTCGGTCTTAAAGAGGCTCATAGTCTTACTACTTAAGCATATTAGGCAAGCTTCGCTTTTATTTCCTTTGCATTTTATTTTACCCTATCGTTTTTATCGTTATACCGATGAAAACCGCATCGCATTGGCTTATCATTTTCCACGCTTTTTCGTAAAAATAAGTTGCCTCGTTACATCCGATCGGAAAATTTCATTATGTCGAACTAAGCCCGGTCAAGCACGAGGCGATGTAGCGTTACAAATGAAGTCCCAGAGCCGCTTTTATTTTATATATATATATATGTATATACACAGACGCAGCAGACGCGTTAATTTGTACGACCCAGCTTCGCACCCGGGCCTTCCTGATTCTCGTCCGATCCGCGCAAGTCCCGTTGCCCCCCCCCCCCGCCGACAATGGCCTCACTTGTTATAAATCGAATGAAGGTCACCGGGCGCGCTCCCGAGAGCTCCGAATATACGCGCGCGTCGCGCGCAATTTCCCTCGCGCGGCGCATTGTTCTCGAAGCGACAATACCTCGTTTCTCCGCGGTTCGGCGCGAGCTGCCGCCACCTCCGCCTCCGCCTATTTTTTCGCGTACGACTTTGGCGCTCGGGGAGGAAGGCCGAGAAGGAGCCCGAGGCCCGAGGACGGCCGTGCCGAAGCGATACTTTTTCTATTAATACTCGTAAGACTCTGCCGATGGCCGCGTCTACACGCGCGCTCGGTGCCCGTATCCTCTATATAGAACGCGGAAATGTCACTTGTCGCCCGCGACTATATCGCCGTAGATACGCGCGAGCGCCGAACGTGAGAAACTTTGGAATAGATCATTCGCGCGTACGGAAGCTTCCTCCTGTCCACGCGCGCTTATACGCACGTTCGTCCCTCCTCGACTGCGCGGGCCTACAATGCGCACCTGCGGGCGAAGAGGCAATAAGCGAGCGAACGCGGCTGCTCTCCGAGAATGAAGGCCACCTCGATTTCCTTTTAACAGTATCCCTTCCGGCTTTGCATCACTGTTTGGATTATTATGGAACAAAAGGTCACCTGGAATCTCGGGAGTATATTCGCGCATATCCAATTGTCCTCAATAGGTGCAGCATCTTCTATGCATGCACGGATGCACCGACACACAGGCAGATAAGCACAGACGAGCCAGCCGTGTCTTCCTCCTCGGCGCGAGAGTCGCGCGCGCGTGCTTCTAAGAAATCGGCGATCTGACAATGAGAAATGATATCGAGGCGCGACTCGCGCTCGATTTGCGTCGTTGAGACGTGTTTGTCTGCTTGCATACGTGTGTAACATAGAAGCTTGCGCACGTGCGCGGTACGCGAGCGTATAATAAGGAAAGAAGTGAGGCGCGAAACGCGGCTCTTATCGCGATTATATTACTGGTAATGGTCGTCATTAAAGCCGCGACGTCGACGGCGACGACGAGGTTCCTTTCGTTAGGAACGACCGCACGGCAAAAGAGGCAGTGTAAAGAAAGAGAAAATTGGTTATTATATTATATAGAAAAACTAGCCCGACTTAGGAGTCACGCACGCCGCACGTCGATTATTATTATTAATATATATCTATATATATATATATATATATATATATATATATATATATATATATATATATATTCAACATCGCACAGAAGCGCGACTTCAGAATCCCTGGAATTTATCGATAAACGAGGAAGGAAGTTTCGCCAATGAGTCCCCCCCCCCATTTCGTCATTATTTTCCTCTACTACATAAACTGTATTACTAATTAGCCCAAATCGCGATGCCCATATAAGAAAAAAATTAGAAAATGGAGATTATTTATAGGCATGTCTAAGCTGTTGAAATAAATCGTCAGTTAATAAAAATTTTACTCCATAACAATATATTGAATAAAATTTAACTCATCTTTAGCATATTCATGACAGAAGTAAAACTATAAAAGATACATACATACGAGCGCGCGCGCGTGTGTGTAAAACAATGGGTAGTGAATTTTTCTTTCGTCTACCTCGCGTAAATACAGTTCTCGATCTCGTATTTTTCTCGTTCTCGAGCGGAGTCACAGGATCATGTGAATTCTGTTTTCCGCGATTCAACAATGACCGCGGGAGACTTGGCGGAGCCTTTATTCAACGCATACGCGAGCGTCCAAGAAACGCGATAAATCTTCGTATATATATGTGCGCGAAGTCGAGAAATGGGAGAAAGACTCGTGTACTCCGCTGGCCTGAAGTTCGGTTTCACCGTCAGATAGAGCGAGAGAGAGAGAGAGAGAGAGAGATAAAAATTAGTAAAAGAATAGAGATGTATATAGCAGAAAAAAGGAACGAGAGATAGATAGAGATAGTGAAGTAGATAGAGCAGTGCATATACAAAGCGAATCGTACCGACCACACGCGCTCGTGCAGTTTTTGCTCGGGCTGTAGATTAGATATTACGATTTTCGTGGAAATGACTATAATTAAGCTTGGAAATGACACATTGAGAGAGAGAGAGAGAGAGAGAGAGGACTAGAATTGAGCAGTTTATAGACGAGAATTAAAGTTACGCCAATGGGAGGGGTACCACTCTTTCTCGTTCGCACACGTTCCTTTTCTTCTCCTTTTGTTTTAGCCGTGTTAATAAGCCGTGTAATCCTCGGTATAATCATCCTATGTGTATATAAGTTTTCGGGACAAAGTTAGGAAGAACGAGATAGATAAATATATAAAATAAAATATTAAATACAGAAACCTTGAAGAATTAATGGCTGATGTTTCTGAATTATTTTTTATTCTTAACCTATCTCGTATGCTACCAATATCGGGTGAAACTCCTCATAAGCTGCCTGATCGATTGTGCGTTCCCACGCGACTTATACATGTATTTATTTATGATTTATTTTATAGTCCTTAACTATTCGTCCTGCTTTTTAATGCTTGTTCACGTTATATGCGCGCGACTCCAATATATCTCGGCAAAACGCATAGAGCGCGCGCGAGGGAGGAAGTCATATGCCATATACGACTTTCCCTGTCCGCTATATATATAATATATCTTTGCCCATTGCGCAATTGGTCACTCTTGGTGTATCAGCTCGTGTTTTTATTTTTCAAAACAAAATTTTTATCGGAGCCAGTCAGCGGGCAAAAAAGTCAAACGTAATTATATATTATATATGGCGGGAATTGAATTTTTAAATTCGTTGCCGGTCGGATGCATAAAACGAAGCCAACTATTTTCCGGGCTCGCATCGCATGTACACCTATATACAAATAGAAAGATATTTTCCCAATAAATTGAATTAGGTGATCCACGCTTCTTATGTAAACTTCCTATGCCAATATATACATACATACCAATATAAATATATATAAATAAATGACCAAATCGCGCGCAAACGGAAAACCATCAATCTATATATACACACACGAGTGAGAGCCACGGACAGAAACCTCGAGCGGACCACCACTGTGAGTCGCCCAGCTATGCGCATTTTTCATGGTGTATGACTTGGTTCTCGGAAGGCAATTTCGAGAACCAAGAAGGAAGAAAGGCTGCTGACTGTGCGCTCGATTAAAGTAAACTGAGTAGTGAGTACACATGGCTTTGAGGCATGCTGAATAAATAAGTCAGCACTGAATGAATAAATGGAAAAACTAAGAATACAAAAAATTATGCAAATACTAATAATAATAATAACAAAAACAACGACAACAATAACAATAATAAGAATAATACATCGGGCTCGCACATCGGTTAGCTTTAAAGAGTGATGGTCAGAAGTACAGTGGATTAAAAATTAAGACCTCTTCCAGCACTACCGGTCTATATGTTCGACCTCGTTTGGGGAAAAGACCACAGTGACGGGGGCGCGAATTCTCGCGCAAGGGTGTGAGCTTCGACGATTCGCCGAGCGGCTCGGGCTTTTTCTAACCCATATAAGAAACGCAATGCTTGAGTACGCATAAAAATACATATAAACTGGTGAAGACGGATTCGTACATAGAGGAGGACGTGCATAAGCGACTGTCTATAAGCCTCGGATCGCACTCGTTGGCCAATGAGAATTCTGCGCACCCGGGTCGATGGTGGGGAGGGTGCTATAGATTTAACATCTAGCGTAATTATGAGTACCGGAGCTGCCCGATCGTGGGGAGGGGGGCGGAGCGACGAGTAACCGTCCTCTGTGAAGCGAGCCCTTGGCGATTCGCAACGACGCGGTACCGCGCGTGGGGGGCTCGGTGAGAGAAGTTCGCTGGGCGGAGCGGAGGGGGCGGGGGAGTAACGGCGATTTCCTTGGTCGGTACGTGCGCTACTCGTTCGATTGGCGAGCTTCGCCTTTCGATGCTTGTGCTTGATTCGTCAGCCAATGTGGACAGACCAAGTGTAAAGTTTTTAAACGTTACTCGTCAATAAATTTCTCTTTGCCGCCGTCGGGGGTAAAGGTAACTACTCGCT
Organism: Sycobia sp. Sy_11; assembly: GCA_018907035.1. Classification (NCBI taxonomy): domain Eukaryota; kingdom Metazoa; phylum Arthropoda; class Insecta; order Hymenoptera; family Epichrysomallidae; genus Sycobia; species Sycobia sp. Sy_11. Next base: position 2,106,573 of record JACCIC010000034.1, on the reverse strand, counting down.
TCTTAGGGGGGACGGGGCATTCGGTACTGTCCCTGTGCATATTGAACGAGGGTTCATCTCCTCCCGCAAAAGGTATAGTAGCGAGAGGTTGGTGGATTTCATCGACTGCATCCACATAGGCATGCATAAACGTTCCGCCATTTTTTATATAAATACGATTTACAAGTTACTGTGAAACTTAAGGGTCAAACGATTTCATTAATTAATGGATTTTAAATATATTGAAGAATTATAATTTACTTTTAATTCATTACAGCTATTTAAACAGCTACAAGCGAGGCTAAAACGCCAAGGTAAATAAACAAAATCCAAGAATAAACGCTTTAATTGCCGAAAGGCTGTGGCAGGGCTAGCAGAATTTTATAGTTCTTTAGCTGAAAATACGGATTGTCTCGCATTCCACGCTAGATTATCTTCTATCGAAATACAATATAATCGCAACTCTGTATGAAGAAGAGAGAGAGAGAGAGAAAGAGAGAGAGAGAGAGGAGATTGCCCTTCACGAGAGCCATATTGCCGCGAACCTTAGGATCACGCGCGAAAATTCCATTTTCGCATGCAACGAACAAGGCATTGTTTCCGGTATAATTTTTCGCTTTCCACACAGCTTCCGTATACTATAATACACTGCAAACATTGTCGCTTAGGTAAATGTTTCCGTTCGCCTGTTGTACATTTTCGCCTCCTTATTTCACCGTACACATTACGGCCTATTCGAATTAATATATTATATATTATGCATACACGTATATAGTAAAAACTTGTTTTGAAAAGAAAAGAAGTACATAAATCGTAAAATGCAAAGATCATTTCCCTTAGTCGAAAATTTAAGCTTATTCATTTTTCTATAATAATTAGTCGATTTCGACGATCGGTCGCCTATTTTTCCGTATATAATATTCATTCAACGGCATGTGCGTCTGGTCCTAACGTTTTGTTCTAATAAAAAGGCTTATTTTTTATCACCTTCCCCCTCCCCGTCTCTCCCATAATCACTCCGTCGTATGAAACAATATTCGAAAATTTTCTAACCAGTTCGTTGCTATAAGTTTCTATACGTCAAGAGCCTTTTTCTTGCCTCGACTCGCGTATATTTATGTAAAATTACCGATCCACGAGCTCTCTAAAGGTTCGCCTAATCGCTTGCTCTATACCGTGGATTTGCGTTGCTTATTAGACGGCGGTGTATGCTAATGTAATAACAGCGCTCCGCGCATTATTATACTTTCAGATGCTAACTCCGAGCGCGGTGAGAAAAGAGAGAAAGAAGGAGAGAGGGAGCTGTGTAAAACCGACGAGTTAAAAAGAGAGGGTTAGGGCTTTAGCGAATGCGGGGGGAGGGGTATTACCTCTACAGAATGTAGGTTACGAGGAGAATACGATATGCTAAGAATCTCCTTGTCTTTCTCTTTCAATCTTTCTCTCTCTCCCTCCCCCACTCTCTTTTTTCCTAGCTGCATTTCGGTGTTCCATTTTTCTCTCCTCCTCCCTCCTATCGCGACGAAAAAATGCGGGTTATCCCTTGGTTATTTCAAAGGCGCAGAGGCAGTGCCTCTAAACCCAGCCTCTGTATGTTGTCTATACGGATAGGGGCGTGTAAGAGGCTAATTAGTAATAGGAAGGGGATTATAGATGAGAATAAACTATGAAAAGAGAAAAAATGACTTTTCGGGGTATTTTCAGGAATATATATGTAGAGCACAGATTGCGTCGCTTCATTAATTCATTTTAACGATGTATTTTCTATGTAACATGTCATTCCCGATATTTTGTAGTATATATACCAATGAAAAATAGCCTAATGCCATACCTTCTAATTCATGGAAAAAAAGAACACGCGATAAGAATAGAAAATCAAAGAAAATTTAAAAAGACCGCCGTAAAAAAAAAATCCATATGCATTAGCATTCTTATTCTTCGAGGGCTGCCAATATCCAAGGGTTAAAACATTTTTTCAGCTCGTTACAAAGCTTCAAAGGAAATCGCAATAGAGGGACGATAGTAGTGTGTAGTGATCGGATTTGAGTTGATGGAAAATATTGGCGTCTGCTAATACGATTCCATTATGAAAAAGCACTATAGCACTATAGCACTATATCTATATATCTATATATCTATATATCTATATCTATATCTATATATATATATATATATATATATATATATATATATATATATATATATATATAGACAAATATTAAAGACTTCGTTTGGAACTATTGTAGGTTAAAATGATTGATTACGTTCAGAAATTTTACGCCCATCCATATTATTTGTCTCTTCTAACGATGATTCAATCCAATTGATCATCTAGTATTACTTGCGTACGCGAGCAAAGGTGAGAAAGCGATATTTTCGAGAAACACACGCATACGCGCGCGCACCGCGAGGTCCATAACATTGTCGACTAAGGGCTTGAAATTTCTCCTTGAAATCCCTCCGGTAGTGCAACGGAAATTCCAAGAAACGATTTTCGAGAGAAACTTAATTTTTTTCTAAAGACACAACAACTTGACGGAATCTCTCCTTCGCTTCAAAAACCAAAGGACCTCTTCCAAAAAAAATTTGGCCCCGAGTGCGATTCCGACTCTTACTCCCCGCGAGGTAGAAGGTTTGAAGGAAAATAACGTTCCGTACTCAAGGGAGAAAAAATTACATTACGTTTGCCCGCATGCTGCTTTCCTTTAATTTCATTCTTCCTCTCTGCCAAGCGCACTCGTAGGATTTTTGTTCTTTTGTGGGTGCGTGTATGCGTATGTGTGATGTATATATAGCTAAAGCAACAACGGGTCGATCGCTGCCGCATCGATCATTAAAGGGCTCTTTTAACGGATCGTATGAGAAAGATGAGGGAGGGGAGGGGCGAAAGAGTTACACAGAAGCCTCCTCTCTCTCCTCTGTATCTCTTGTGCGCGCGGTCTGTTCCGCGTACGTGAGCATGCGAAATATCACCGCGGGAGGAATAGATCTGCGCCGGTTGTCGTTCATTACCTCTCTCCCTCTCTCTCTAAGTCTATAGATATATAGTACAGCAAGCTGTACTATATATTGATATATATAGTATGCCTTCTCGGAGCAGGGATCGTGGGAAGCGCACTCACACCTACGCGAATATGTACAATAAACAAGCGCTTCTTCCTTTTCTCTCCTTCTCCTCTTCTTCCGTCTCCTTTTGCCCCCCTTTTCAGTTCTCTGTATATCTACGCGCGCCGACCTCACGTAAATTGACACACGTGTATACATCTCTCTCTCTCTCTCTCTCTCTCTCTCTCTCTCTCTCTCTCTCTCTCTCTCTCTCTCTCTCTCTCTCTCTCTATATATATATATATATATATATGGGTGATGTAAATGTATGCGCGCGCGCATACTGTGTGTGTGCGCTTCTATTATATACTTTTCTTCCTCTTTTATTGCTTTACTCTCTTTTAACGAAGAGAACGCTTATGCAAGAGTGAAAAGTTGCCTATAACGTAACAAACGCGAGCTGTGGTCGAGGTGCGTTTCGATAAAGAATTTAGGATGAGGTTGGATGTCTATGTGCGATCGTTTAAATAAAGAGAGGTACGCCTCTCGGAGAGCGCTGATGGATGCTGCGCGAGAGTCGAGGAAAATGACACACGCACGCGCATACACACGTTGTATTTGCCGACGCTCGTGTAGGAGCAAGGATAGATTATATATATAATGTATGCTACATGTTCTGTGTCTATATATACAGGGAGAGGCAGATAATTATCTTCATATATTCATTAGGCGCATGAAAACACGTGTATCATATCAGTAGACTGCGCGAGCTCTCGATCTTAATGTTTTTGCCGTACTGTGTATACATATATTCATTCGCTTATATTCGAATGCATAATATATAGAGAGCCCATAAATTTGAATTATTTCCTCCTCGTAGAGCGTCGAAAAAATTCCGTTTATATGTATATATATTTTTCGTTAATGCGGCTTTATATAGGATAAAATATTGCCTGTCTGTTGGTAACGTTGCACTCGCGCGCGCGCGCGCGCGTCTCCTTGCAACAAATATATAATTAGTCTAAAAGGCAATTAAATTGATATTCAATCGAACATACTCCCCCACTTTTGCGAACGCACGCGCAGCACGCGCGCCGTATCCAATAGGCCGAGTACTAAAACAGGCGCGATTGTTCGCAATTAATACTTGTCAAATCGACGCATTATAAAGGAACACGTAATGCCAATTGCTTTATTATTCTGTTGCGTGCCGAGCCCCCCCCCCCCGCCCCCCGCCCTCGTGCAATCAACGGCCATATCGTAATAAGTTTTTCTCGGAGATTTCGTCAGCGGCCCGCGGTCTTTATTAAATTTACGAAATCGCTGGGATCATTTCGAGAGACGGTCGTAACGGGCGAACAGTATGTGTATGCTGTATATAGATCGGCGCAATAAAGTGGTGGGGCAGAGAAGGCGGATAAAAAATGCCCGTGCGATATTATTCCACACCGAACGTTCCCGGCAAAGGAAGAGTTTAAAGGGAGACACGATAGGAGAAATTCCCAAGTACCGATACGTCTAAAGAAATCGTTGTCGAGCGATATATAAATCTCCTACGACCAACGCACGGACTATAAGAGACACAAGGAAATGGACGTCTACTACGTATATCTGGCTACTGCAGCTTGGATTCCAATGTAGCTACGAAAGTTCGGTAAATCGATCCCTTCGTTAGCACAGCTACGCTGTTTTCATAGATCTGCTTCTCTGTGTTCTTGTTCCCCCCCCTCTCTCTCTCTGTCCCTCCCTGCCACGACGAACGAACATTAATGATTCGCGCTTGGATCACGATCGCGAGCCAGGAGACAATCCTTTCTCGTCCCACCAACCTATTATGCTCAACAACCGAAATGGCTCGGGCACGACTCCGGAGCGGTGCTTCTAGTTTTCTATATAAAATGTTCGTAAACGGGCCCTCCCGCCTGCACGGGTGTGTTTCTGCGATTTTCCAAGGATCTATAGACGCTTGGAATTAGCGCACTGTTCCTGAACCGTTGCGTTTAAAGAGGTCCGGACTCTGGATGGACTCAGGCCACGACTCTTCGTCGACGCTCGGACCTACAATACACCGACGCTTTTTTCTCCACTCTCGCTTTCTCGTCGCCAAAAAGCCGACAAAGTTCTGCACCTTCCTATAAGTAAATTCCAGGCTGCTATATACACGAGCACACTCGTTTATTTATTTGCATCCGCGCGGCACATCCAATTCGATGGCTGTGGGAGATTTCGAGAATTCGGGGGGCGGAGGGAGATTCGCTTGGTTTCTTTCGGCGGACTCGCGACCTAATTATCCATGCCTGCGTATTTTCGAGCTCTATTGCTATATATATATATATTGCATTTATTTCGACGGTGATTTACGCTTGCTTCATTATATATATATATATATATATATATATATATATATATATGTGCAAAAGACCGCGACGGCTCCTTTCTCCCCTCCTCTTGATATATAGGCTTTATCGATTTAATTACCTCGGTGTGCACCGGTACTCATTTGCATTAGTTATTGGATAAAGCTATATATAGAGGTTCGAATGGAAAGTGTGGGAAACCGAAGGATGGAAATTGTGCCGGTTCTGCGTATATCTGCACGCTGCGAAAGATTGAAGGAGAGACTTTTTCAGAAAGTTTTCCGTGTAAAAATTAAGTAAATATGTCTAAGAAATACTTGTCAGTCCGACCGCCGAGTGTCTAATCTAAACGTGAGAAATTCTGGAATGCCAAATGAGCCTTTTTTTATTTTTAGATGCAAACTACCAAGAAATTCATCAAAATCACGAGTTTTGAAATAAGGAAAATATATCTTTGGACTGTTTTGAAATGCCATACTTCTGAAAAAAGTCAAAAATACCGAGGTAATAATACTTTAAGAACCAAATGAGATTGACGTATAATTAATTTTATATTATTTTGTAATTAATTCATAATTGCTTATTAATAACTTTTTACTATGTTCTTTTTAATGAATTAAAAATTTAAGCAATGTACGCTGTTTAGCCTGTTTCATAGTAAAAATTGAGCACTTGATCAAATGAAAATTGTTCCAAAACTCCTTCAAAAATCCAATATGAAGTTTGTAATTGCTTCATTTAGCAGCGAAAGAGACAGGCGAGCATATAATGGAGTTGTAAAATCGTTTATGCGCACACACACATACAGAAAGTACCGAAAGTGACGAGAGAACGAGCAAGCTAGAGAAAGCAAAAGAGCCGGAGGTCAGCTGCGCCTACCCGTTTTTCCGTTAATTCAACCCCCGCGTAATCCGAAGGCTTGTTGATGCCCAGTCCTTTGAAGGAACCTCTACTATTATGCACGTATTTGCGTTCGTCGATGAAACTTCTAGCATCTTAAATATCGTATAGCAAAGGCATGGCGACGAGTATATAGGGTTGTACAGCAATTTCTATTTCTATGTGCGAGTGCGCAATCCTTACACATGCTCCATTTTTTCACCGTTGATATACATGTGTATGTGTATGTATGTATGTATAAGTGCGTCAAACAAGCATGTCCGATGCACGTGCCCCCCCCCCCCACTCGGATAGTCAGTTATCTCCTTTTCTCCCGCACTCGCTTTTTCTGGGCGACCAGTCAGCCGGCGGCCGATCAGCTGGTCGCTCGCTCGCACTCGGTCAGGATGTCGAGAGACGCCGAGCGAGAGAAAGAGGTGGACGCGCGGTGGAGGGGATGGATAACCGGCTGCTCCTTCGCGTAATATCGAAGAACCGCTTGGCGATGGCGGCGGCCGGTCGCCGGTCGAACGTGCAAGACGAAAATTAGGGAGCGGCGTCGCGTTCCACGATGAAAAATCCATCCTGTGTATACGTCGTTCGATCGGTTATTAATCGACCTGTATGTAATAAACGGTGCAAGTACAATTTATAGGAAACGCAAAAAGAGGGGGAACGAAACGGCAGGATAGAAAGCATGAAAACGGGGCGTTTATATGGCAATGAGAGAGGAATAATATATGGCGACATTAAACTTGCGTCGCGTGTCACGGCGACCGTTATATAATTCGCGTATACTTTCGGTTCGCGATAAGCCAATGACTGTGAACTGCTCTCCCTGAACCATTCGCCCGCGGCTGGTGCGTTTAATCCACCCATTAATAATGTTATAAACGTATACATATAAACTAAAAAACAGTGTCGTCAAATCTCTTAAAAATCATCGGACCCCTCCAATGCTGCTCGTATTATTGCGAATCGATGGAATTTTCCGAGACGTGATTATTATTTAATCTTGATCTGGTGCAACCGTAACATTACGGGGAGCGAAGAGGAGGGGCCGGCAAAAAAAACGAGATACGTATCACGGACCCCGAGTGCTGACCGACAATGTATTATATAATCACGTATGTATATTTCTCGCGAGGTATTTCCGTGAAGCAGACGGCGCCATATTACGAGCGCTTCACGACGAAATCCTGATGATGTGTCGCGTGCGGCGCGCTCGGCAACAACGACACCAGCGCCACCGAACCGGCCGGCAAAAAGCATCGGCCAAACAAGCAATGCATATATAGCTTGCCCATCTAATCAAAGGCGTTTCAAGTTCTTATACACAGTATATGTCAGCAGCACGCTTGAGCAGCGGGAATTCGCATAAGTAAAAAGGACGAATTAAGAATTCACACTCGAGAGAGAACGAGGATTATTTTATAAATAAGCAGAATAATCGATAGAAGAGGCCGACACACTAGTCCGAATTCCAATTTTTTGTAAGCGGCATATGCAAGACGAGATACATCTAAATATAGATAATATTTATGCCGGACAACTCGGTGACTTTGGTATTATGTGTGGTCCTCGCCCACGCACGCCACGCATCATTCCACGGGATCGTGTGCCACGCAAAATATTGATAATTATATACATTATTGATTTTTTGTCTGTTGTTGGTAAAAAAGCCGTCTTTTTCCTTTATCCGCGTATAAGAGGCACTCTTTAACGGCAATAGAAGGAGACGGTAATTGATCCCTCCCGATATCGCAAGACAACCGGTTTGGTCGCGAGTTTTGTCTTTAACGATTCATACGCGCACCTTAGTCTGCTCTTACCGAGAGACATTGTGCTTCCAATGAAATCATGATAGCGCTAACTGCAACAATGTATAATAACTATGTATAATGTATATATAGCTACCCAACGAGTATTCCTAATAAACTTCGTTTGTTCGAGCTTTTCCGGTTTCATGTCTGTGTGTCTGTGTGTCTGTGTGTCTCTCTCTCTCTCTCTCTCTCTCTCTCTCTCTCTCTCTCTCTCTCTCCTCTCTCTCTCTCTCTGTGTGTGTGTTGTGTGTGTGCGCGCGCGCGCGCGCGCTCGTATTTACACACACGCGCACACAGAATTTAGCGAAAAATTTCGCTATAACATACGGTCGCGTGCAGGCGTCACATTCCGCGCCGTAAAGCTCGTGCCACACTGCTTTACTATATATATATATACAGTGCGCTTCTAATACATACGAGTGCCTCTTGTATATGGCATGCTGCATGTGCGTTCGCGCGTGCCTGCCTGCGTCCGCGTGTACCGCGTATTATGCACGCGACTGCAGGCGCTCTCCCGTCGATTCACGCACGCGCGCGCAAATGAGTAATCGGCACATATGTATCGTATCGCGCCCAGGACTCTTTGGCACACGCGCCGATTGCGAAACGTTCACGCGTGCCTCCCGCGCGATAAGCATCTATATGTGTATCTCGTCGTATAACGCCCGCCTGGATAAGGTGGTGCGCGCTTTTGCATGTGGGGGGGGGGGGCGCAACACTGTCTACACATTGGCATAAACCGTATAATACACGCACACTTACATATACGCATATTCTATCGGGAAATCGGCGAATACATAATCGTACCGACCGGTAGCAACGGTATGTTACAAAAGTGTCGGTAGAAGTGCGCGTTTTCACTTTTCTCATTCCCAATATATGCGCACATGTGTGAACTACATTTATTTACATTTGAAAATATGTCGGATGCGTGGCGCAGGGGTTGCGGTGAAATAAAAATGCGATCAGTATAATAATCAACAGCGCGTGAATTTTCTATTGTAATTTGATCTTGAGCAAAATATTATATGTTAATTCTTTTCCATTTGCTCTCACGCTATTCCGCTAATTTATGCAAGAAACGTGCGTCCTCGCGGACTCCCCCCCCCCGCTCCACGAATATTGTTGTGCGCCTTGCGTATATACTTTGTCACATGTGTAAATCGACAGCGCACTTTAATTGAAAAGACTCCGGTCGAACACGCGGAATTAGAATGATTTGTAATATAAGTGATTCTTAAATATTAATATTATCATAAAATGGCGACGCGAGATATACGCTATAGTAAAGTTTTTGGTCGCTACAGTATAATTCTTGCCGTAAGAATATGTAAAATTATGTCACGAAATGTCAGAAGATCAAAAAATGCTTGAATAACGCTGCGCCTGATGTATTAATGTGTGTGTGTGTGTGTGTGTGTGTGTGTGTGTGTGTGTGTGTGTGTGTGTGTGTGTGTGTACCTATTATATAAAGAATCCGATCGCGTATTATCAGAATCGCCAAAGAGATAAAAAAGAGAGAGAGAGAGAGAGAAAGAGAATGACACGCAGAGGAGAAACGAAGAGTTTCACCACGTGCTAAGAGTAGTCGCGTACATTAGCTAGGGTTGCACACATGCGATTTCGTCCGCCTATGCTTATATGTAGCATAAACCGAAGGAAATAAAAAACATGCATTAATGGTTTACTTAAAATCGGTATTATTACAATGGATCTACTGTCACAATGTTAAATTGAAATAAATGGAGTCTTAAACCCCATCAAAGCTAGACTCGAAATGTAAGTTTACTCGATCGGCCCAAATGAATATCACCGAAAATTTGTCCGGCAAGATGCAATGTATAAATGTATATATATTGACCAGTTCGTTGCATTATGTTTCGATAAATTTCAAAGAAGAGACTTCAAACTCGTGCACGTATAAAAGAATTCATAATTTAGATCTTTCCCGTGTCCTGTTCCACACGAAGAGTTATTTTTGAAATATTATCGCTATATACATTATTGCTTAATTCTCGGAAGACAAATTTCAGCTTCACAGTTTGAAGGGTGGGATTCTACGGCACGGTACGTAACGAGATATATATTTTATATCATACAATGCGTGCAACCGCGTTGATTCGCGCGCCAAGTTGTTTATGTCAGTTGGCTCGTTTTATATTTATAGCGACCACGACGAGTAAGACGATAGCGAGACATCGATGTATCGAATTACAAAGATATAAAGAAAACTTCACGGAGACGGATAAACAAACAATTCCAGCCAACTGGCATACCGATTACACGGTATAATATATATATATATATATATATACACGATAAATAGAAGCAGGCGGCTGTTATTTTTATGAAACCACGCATTAGTCCTGTCCTCGAACTTGACTGGATTAAATTCGAAATTTGCTTAGCTGCACACTCTCGCGCGCTCGTGTTCGCCTTATCAGATTTATCGGTCGTCATTATTCGCTGTATGGCGCTCATCCCCGTCTGGTTTCTCGGAAAGGATCAAGGCCTCGCTGAGCTCCCGGTCGTATATATTTAGTATAGTCCGTGCGCAGGAGAGAAAAATAAGCGCTCGCAACAATTTGCGCATACATTTATATTCGCGGAAACATAAGGGAGACGACTAATTTCCGTTGCGTGAAAGCGCGCGCCCGGGCGCAATGTGCCACGAGGAATTAACTCGCTCGTGTATTAGCGATAATGGCAAGAACACGATGCATTGGTGTTAAAAAAAACGATGAGGGGCAAAGATAAGGTACAGGATTCGTTTATCTCTTAAAAGCCTCGTTAATGCTAAAATCATAAAATGGAGGATTACCCGAGGTGAGGAGATTATATAAAAACGGAGGTGGCGGGAGCGAGCGGGAAAAGGGGAGGGGAGTAAAAGAAAAAGTTCCACGAGTGGATAGGGAGATGTCAACGGGGGTAGCCGCGCGTTGGAGTTGTCCTCGACAGGGTGTCCCGCGGAGTGAGCAGATGAACGCGGGAATGTGGGGGGGGGGGGGGGCAAAACGACCCTAGAGAGCAAAACGTCCAAGAGAAGAGGAGTTTTAAAAGGCCAATCGTCCGTCAGACGGCCGTGAAAAGCGTGGAAGGATCACCTTCTCCAACGCGGCATTTTACACTCCGCTCCCCCATTCGGAATGAGAGACGATTCTGTATATTATATATATATATATATATATATATATATATATATATACACACACAGTAAGGTCCATTAACGCTTTTCGGATTTTACCCGTTTACCGGAGCGCAGGTAGTTCGCCCCTCTCCTCCCAAACTTGCTCCCTTCAGACTTATCGGTCAAGGAGTTATTTTCGTTGTAACGGAAAAGAGCAGGGCCAAGAGTTTATACATACATACATACATACATACATACATACATACACACACACACACACACACACACACACACACACACACACACACACACACACAGCTGATGAGCCAGCACTGCACTTTGCAGGTGTCCCTCTCCATTGGTCTCTCTCTCTCTCTCTCTCTCTCTCTTTCATATACACACACGCATATGCACACAGGTGCGTGCAAACACACAGCCGTGACAGACCCGCCGTTCTTCTTCAACTCGTCTCCTTTTCGACCTTCACTCGCCATACCTTTGCTCCGCGACGTGGCCGTTTGCCCGTGAGTAATATATAAACTTCTGCATGTAACCCCCCCCCCCTTTAGCCGAATCGCGAGGAGCGCTATATATGTATATATGCACACTAAAACTTTAGCCGATCTTCCAGACCTCACGACGGCCGTCGTCGCTTCTGCATCATCAGGTTCCTGCTTCGCGTCTCTCCGACGGTATAAGTTTGCCTCGTTAACTATCGATTGGCCCCAAGTCAGAAGAGGCGCGCAAACGCAGTTTAGCGATCTGAAAGCTATGTGCCCATACGCTTCGTGGTTGACTTCGTTCAAATAAAAGCTGAGGGTGGGGGCAAGAGGACTTTTTTAATGCTTGTTATTCATTCAAATGTAAACATGCATTTAAAACTGCATAATCACCGAAAGATCTCCATAGGTCCCAGCAGCAAGCATTTTAACCAGAAGAGCGAGAGAGAAAGAGAGAGAGAGTGAGAGAGAGAGAGAAAGAGAAAGATATTTACATATTGGTTCTGTAAAGGAGTTTGTTCTTGTCGTATTGTGACAGTGGAAATTAAACGAAGATTTTTTTTAACACGTACATCTTTCCCACCGATGTCGCACACCCGCGTAGAGTCCGGAGGGACTCGTGTACCAGCGCGTATAATCACCTACGGCCAAGAGATAGGGCGCGAGCTACTCGGCTAAATTATCCATTTATCCGGGAGGAAAATCTAATCTCCAACGCGACAGGCATATTGTCGATTTTTGCGTTACAGAGTTCGAAAAAGACTAAATGAAAATTATACGTATATCGTGAAGAGGAAGAGAGCTTATCGGCTCGTTCGTTCGCGTACACGCGCCGAACGCAGGCGAGGGGTGCATGAGAAAACGAGGAATGAAAAAATTATCTGCAGATGTAGATGGGTGTCGAGTAAGAGGTCGAGTGTTGTCGCGAAACACGTATATATACAAAATTTGGTCTTCAAAAATAGCAGACATAATCGCTGATATAATATAATTGTGACGTGTATATAATTATACTATATACGATAGTCGTCTATATATATATATATATATATATATCGACGGTTTCGCGGTAGATTAAGACGACGGCCAAGGCAAATTATAATAATTAAATAATCCTCAATCCCCATCGGGGATAATTAATTTTCCAGCGTTATTTATTATCTCCCCCGCGATATCTTCCGGACCGCACGTTCCATCATCGCGAATAATAGCCGTAGCAAGCACGGCACAGCGCATTAGATCGGAATGAATGCCGAGCGATTTTTCAGCGGTAAGTTCCTAGCCGCGTATAATGTATGTATGTGGATATATATATACATATATATAAGAAGTCGCGGGAGACGAGATGCCAGATCGCAGATAATATGCAGATTAGAGAATCGAGGATAAAACGGTTGTGCGCGCGCGTTGCAACTACATCACGGCGCAAAATACACGCGGTTCTTTTGGATAAACAAGGTATATGTTGATATATACGACTGCACCTACAGGTTACACACACACACGCGCACGCGCGCGCGCGCACGCACACACAACTACACGAAATCGGTATTAAATTTTTCCTACTTTATATCCCTTTTTAGTAGTTACGAAAGTTGACCTCGGGCCGAAAAGAATTTAAAAGAGCGAGAAACAGAGAGAAAGAGAGAGAGAGAGAGAGAGAGAGAGAGAGGCAGGGATAGGGAGGGAGGGAAAGAGATAAGGTATAAAAGAGAAAGAAGGGATTGGAAGACTCCTCTCGTACTCTAAATGCGTGGTTTTGTCATGTTTACATACGCGTACATATTGCATGCGTCAGCGTTGTAAAAAAAAAAGGAGGTGAATATCGACGTTGTGGCAACATTATATGGGACTTAACGTTAAACTGCACGCGCGCCGACAGAGCATTTTTCCCCTCGGTTAGACGCGATACGGGAAGCTCTCGCGCGCAGCACACACTCATACACGCACAAGCAGCACACAAACACGAAAAATTTTTACGGCGAGCGCGTTCCACGGTGCGAAGAGAAACTGTTTATAATGGTCTTTTATATTTAAAGCGAAGCCTCTTCTTTCCCTCCCTCAATCCTATCTCCTATCCTCTCTTATGTACTCTCGCATGGTTCCCGTTCCAGGTCGTAAATCGCGGCGACGGTGAGCCGCGAAATATAAATTAATTTCTCATGTGTTAGTAGTGAGTTCTCGTGTCGACGAGCGAGAACGTCTTTCCCCGAGAGAGAGAGAGAGAGAGAGAGAGAGAGAGAGAGAGAGAGAGAGCGGAGAGGGGGCGGAAGAGAGGGACGAGAGACACGATTAGTTCACGCATATACGAGCACAACAAGCTGCTTTGTAGCACTGCAAAACGTTCGGTAGTGGAGAAGAACAGAGTGAGAGAGAGTGAGAGAGAGAGAGAGAGAGAGAGAGAGAGAGAGAGAGAGAGAGAGAGAGAGAGAGAGAGAAAGAGAGGGAGAGAAGAGAGGAAAATGCGTAAAAACGTGAAAACAGTTTTTGCGTTTTTCACGGACCGGTGCGGTCGATTGTTTTACACTTAAATATATGTTTGCGTATAGAATTTCAACTAAGAATCGTATTATTTTTTTCATTCGTTTTTTCTTGCCACTCGATGCAAGAGCGTTCAACAGTTATTTTGGGGAAAAAAATTTTAAAAAATTTAACAACGATAATCTCTAGCACACGCACTAGAATTATGCAAACCTAATCCCAAATGCAATTATCCGTAGCTATATATAGTCGAATGCAAATGTAACGGCTTTATTTAAAAAACAGAATCGATTATTTTTGATTCTTTCCGTGAATAATTTGATCAGCCAGCCGTGCGTGCGATAAAGTGAGCGAGAGAGATGGAGAAGAAACTCTCGGGCCCGTCAATGTTTTGAAATGCAAACATATTATACATAGAAGTTGCGAAATTAATATGGCACATTTATATGCAAAGCCCGACAGAATTATCGCGCGCAACATCATATTAATGAAATTGTGTCGCAAGCTAATCCACGTCGAGCGATCGATGCTTTTTATGAATAAAATTATGCTAAATCAATCGGTCCATAAACGAGCTGAAAACATCAGAACGTATAATTATCACCAAACAAACATGCGCACTCGCGTCAGACTTGTCGCACGCAGCGTACATTCGAACAGAACTCGGAGGATGGTTTGGAGAGGGAGAATGGATGGTTATTCTATTATAGATTTATGTATAGAAAATACAAACGACACCTCGTCAGGTAGGTATATACCGATGCAACGGCCGGGATTTTCGCGCACGGGAGCGCGGCGCGCGTACGAAACGCGCCAGCCCCCCCCCCTCCCGCTACAACGGCAGGCCGGTCGCGCTTTTCCCGACTGCCTATGTGGCCGCCGATTGTGTTGTTGCGGCAGGGCAATATTATATTATAACGCGAGTATAGCGCGCCTCTCAGCTGTAACAATTATTACCCATACACGCGCGTTAGTCGGCTGCGTTTTCCATGGCAACTGCGCGCGCGTGTCGTAATCGCGTTCTCGCGCGGCGCGTTTCGCGCGCCCGGTGCCTTTTTTCCCTTTCTTTTCGTTATCTTTTATTTTTCGCTTACGACCGCGGGGCTCATGCGCGCACGCAACCCGGCGCTGGTAACACCCATATAGAGACGCGACTTTCAGCGGTTTCTATCCCGCGCCCGGTCTCCCCGATCGGCGCTTCTTCATATGTAATACGACGAATAATTGCCTACTGCGCGTTATCGCGCCCGGATCACTTTCTATCCCTCGTCCTATCCAGTTATCTATCTTTCTCCTGCCGCGGCCGCGCGCGAACGCTTCGTCGGGCCATCGAAAACAAAGAGACGTCGGCAATCATTGCACCGCCCGTCGGAGTCCAGTGATTGACGCGTAATATATTATAATGCCCGTGCGAGGGTACGCGGCCGTCGGGAGGCCCTGTGTCGTTCTCAATCCCAATGAAATCATTAGAAGATTGTCTATATATATATTTCGACGCGTTCGTCGGCCCAACTTATAACACAACCACAGACGGTCGTTGACCATGAGAGTACGCATCGGGCAAGCCAGACGAAGAAAGGTGGAGACGCGGCGCGCTCTCTCCGTTTCCACGTCGTCGCCTTCTCTTTACCTACACACGCCTACCCCACTCACTCAGTCTCTCTCTCTCTCTCTCTCTCTCTCTCTCTCTCTCTCTCTCTCTCTCTCTCTCTTTATAACTCTTTATGTTACCCTCGCTGATGTTTCCATTAAAAATGTAATACCCACTCATGTTCCTCTCCGCAGCTGCAGCCCATTTAGTCCTTATACACGTAGCAGCCATTTTATATGTATTATGTCTATCTACCTCTCTCTCTTCTCCTCCCTCTCCTCTCTCTCTCTCTCTCTCTCTCTCTCTCTCTATCACACTTGCTCTTTCTTTTCAAAGTTCTAATTAATTACATGCTCGCGTACTTTCGAACATCAGGCCTCGAGCGTGAATCAACGTTCCCTTTGTAAATACAAAATACGGATATATTAATTCCTCGTTACTTTGTATTTAGTCTTAAAACGCGTACGTCGCTCGACTGGCGAGCTCTACATTGGTATATGATTCGTCGTGTCACGATCGAGAGAAGGACAGGAATAAAGAGAATAAGAACAGAGAGAGAGAGAGAGAGAGAGAGAGGGAGGGAGAGAGAGATCGGAATCAGAGCCACGTAGTTAACGTCGGTGCTCTGTCTATTAGAGAGAGGGACTGTATAAGGGACCGAGAGGGAGAGGCAGGCGCGTGCATGCCGTCAAGGCTGCGGATAATCGAGGTAATTTGATGGAATTGTAGCTATCGCGAGCGCGTAGGGGAAGAGAGAAGGATGAGGACCAACGAAGGAGGCTGGGTGACGGGGTGGGTGTGGGGAAAGGGCAAAGAAAAAGACGGATAAGAAACCCGAATGGACTGGTTGAGCAAGAGTGCAAGAAATTGGTAGGGAGCAAACTACCAGCTATATATATATATATATATATATATATATATATATATATGTATATCGCTCACACATACATACATACATACATACATACATACATACATACATAAGGAGAGCAAGAGTCGGGCCGCATCTCGCGCGAAAGACAGAATAGAGTGGACCGCGCGTCTTTCTTCGTTTCCTCTTCCCCTTCACCCTCTGGATGCTCTTTTCCCTTGCTCCACACGCGGAGTCGCCGCTGCCGCCGCCAATTTCGTCGGCGAAATTAAACTCGCGAGAAAAAGAAATTGGAATCGAGACGAAAATTACGGGGATCCCGACGTATATTGTAAACTTCTCTCTTTGTGGCTTCGTCTGCTGGGTGAGTGAGATAGAGCGAGGTAGAGTCTGCCTCTCGTAGCGACTTGCTCGCTCCTTACTTCCTGCCTTCTTTTTCTCTTCTTTTCCGTGACCCCCGCCGGAGTGGAATAAGAAATACAGAGTCCTACAAATGCTTCGATTCTGCAGGGTTAAAACGCCGCCAATAACCGTCCGATCGACCCGTGGACTTCGACCGATGTGGGGAGGGGGGATTAGAATTCTTTTCCCTACTGAATTAACGACGATTCCCGCGGTTCTCTTGAAAATTTTGCGCTAAATATCGCGTGTGCCGCGCAATGAATTACGTCGTATTGGAGATCGAGAAAGCACGACCTACAAGAGAGAGAGAGAGAGAGAGAGAGAGAGAGAGACGAGAGAGAGAGAGAGAGAGAATGATTTTCAAGCGAGGAAAAATGAAGAGGAATATAACGACAACCAGAATTCCTTCTCTCTCTGTCTCTTGCAAATCAAGTTAGAGAGATCGAATTTCGCTGCCGGAGATGGAGAGAGGAAGAGAGAGAGAGAGAGAGAGAGCGAGAGCCACTCCTCTGGCTCTTATTTATACCGACTCGGCGACTTTCAATTTCCCATGGCATCCAGCGAACGGACCAAGTTCAAAACGGTCCTCCCCCTTCTTGGGGTTACCTCCTGCCGGGATTTTTCTCTTATCCACCTCGCTCACCGCGCTCGCGCACATAATATTTACTATCTCTCAGTCCCCGAACAGATACGATATATTATTGCATAAACTTCACCTCGAAGAGAGCCGAGCGCACGCGCCATTACTTTTCACTTCCGTGATCTTTTCTTTTTTCCTGGTCCTTTTTATCATTATCATTATTATTATTACTTTTTACTACCCCCGCCCTCCGCCCAAGAGTCAACGTGCTAAACTTTCACTGCCGACGTTCTTTTTCGGAAAAAGTATAAATTATAACTAATCACTTTTGTAAATCAATGGCTGACCTAGAAAATATCGCGGCTTTTTCTCCGACAAAGGACACAATTTTTCACGACACGCCATATATATATAAGAAATTGTATAGCAGGGAAAAGGAGGAGCGCGCGTGATAATTTAAATGGGAAGACGGGTGAAAAGTTTTTTTGGTAACGAAGAGAGTAAAAATTAGATCTTATCCGAAAGGCTCACAAAATTATACACCGTGACCATACCGAAATCAAACATCAGAGCCACGCAAGAAGAGCGCTGAGTATGTACATCTAATGTGCTGCGTTAAAAAAGAAGCGCTTAGCATTCTACCGAGTGACTTTTCAAAAGCTTAATACAGAGAGAGAGAGAGAGAGGACATACGGCTCAATCGCTTCTCGGATTTTTTCCTCTTACTCTCTCTTCAGCCCGCCGACGCCCATAAGATACGTTCCTTACGAATATAGTTCAAATTTCTGATATCGAGAACTGGCCCCGTATATCTCTCTCTTACGCGCCCGTTGCATTATAATCTCCATAATAGTAATGGCGCACACGAAGAGAATTTCGTGGAGCGCGCACGCGCATGCCCGGGCCGTCGAAGCCTGGCTTATATTTATAGAGTCGAGTTTCCTCGAGGCGATAATAAAAAAAAAAAAAATTACGTGACCTCCGAGGAGGGAGCTCGGCTATACGCTATACCTGACGATCTCCTACAATTTTTAAGGCAGACTATTAAAATCCAGAGGGATAATTGGCCCCCCGTCTTATACGGCTTGCCCTCGTTTTGCTCTCTTTTCTCCCCGGGTCCGCGACTTTACTCAGAAAAATGACTCTCTCGGCCTCCGAGCGCGCAGAGAGAAAGAGCGAGAGGGCATTTTAGACCTCGGAATAATTATAGGTCGACGGAGAGGGGCTGATAAACGCGCGCGCGAGATGAAGGGGGAGAGAAAGAGCGATGGAAATTCTTCTCTGTGTAGAACAGTACGACGCTGTTTCTATCTTTGAACGCGAGGGGATTACCACTACGCGCACACATACACAGAGGTATGTATAATAACAACGAATTTTTTTTTCTATTTTTACGGCAAGGGGATGACAAATGGAGGTCGATGCGTTTGATTTCGGCGTTGCACTCTGGCTAGGCGATTCGGTGATACTGGGATCGATACGAAATAGCGGTAGGCAAACGAGACAAATATTTATAACGTAAGGATCCTTAATGAATTACACGTTATTACTCACTTTAATTATACAATCAAAGGTATATGTATATGATAGGCACTTTCTCGACATACAAAAACTCACTCGCGCGCGGATGACAGCACGCGAATATTCGCAAGATATCGTATTCTTACGCAAGGAAGCTTCATAAACGCGTTCGGGCGTGTAATACACATTAAAATTGGACGCCATTCCCACTACCACTCGTAATTATTGTGGAACACCGCGACTCTGGGCGGGGGGCAGCCGAAATTTCAACGACTCGTGTCGAAGCATCGGCTAAAATGTTTTTTCAAAACTCACGCGCGGGCGCGCGCACACGCGACGTCGAAGTTTTTCTATATAGCGTGCATATAACCTTGAAAGCCCCCGGGCGTCACGCATCGAATAACCAAGAGCTCTGTTCTCCCGTGGCAGGCGCAGGTTCAAACGGTGCATGCTAATGAGCTGCGTGCACGGCGGCTACGCTGGCACACGCGCCTCCCTCCCTTCTCTGTCCGTTCCTACTTGCGCTCTAACTCTCTCTCTCTCTCTCTCTCTCTCTCTCTCTCTCTCTCTCTCTCTCTCTCTCTCTTTCCCAATCTGATCGATGAGATTTTCCCGGCGCGTACGAGACCGCGTATAGCTCGCTTATTAAACACATCGCGGAGCGAAAGAGAGAAAGAGAGAGAGAGAGAGAGAGAGAGAGAGAGAGAGAGAGAGAGAGAGAGAGAGAGAGATAGAGAGAGAGGATAGAGGTAGTGCAGGAGGGGGAACAACTAGTCGCAAGATTATACGGCGGTAGCGGTGTAAATAACAATATCTCTCTGGCTCTCCGTGACCCGGGCGCGTAAATAAATAAGACGCGCTGCTCCGCATTAAAAAAGACCAATGTCACGGCAATGATGATGTCTGTGGAGAAAGAGAGGGGGGAGGGGTCACCACCACCTTATTTCTGAGAACGATTCTTCTACGGGATGCACGCGTACGAGATTTCGGAGTGCCTTCTGCTCGTCGTGCAATGCGATCGAGCATTGGTAAGTTATAACTAAGTGTGCGCGCGCGCGCGCGCGTGTGTGTGTGTGTGTAATATTAAGCATTAAGCATAAACGAGAAGAAAGCAGATACTTTTAAGCGATGGAAAATAACAGTTTCCATCTTTGTCGGAAACCATAATACACATATCATCTGGAGTATACAGTACGAACATTTACGAGGCAAAAAAATATATTATATACGTAACACAGTTTTTTCGATATATGAGACGCGCTAAGCAATGGCTGAATATATATACAAATCGACTACGGCTGGCGCGTTAATTAGACAACAGGCTCCCTCTTCCGTCGTTTTATTTTATTACTCATTCCACGAACGTAATGCGAGCATAAATTTATTATAACTGTTTAGAAAAATATATTAGACGCGGGTAACTTTCTCGTGTACGAGAGATCCTCGACGTATATATAAATATACGTACCTATCATCACGAGATTTGTTTAAAATATAATATGATGTATATATTATAATTGTCGCGCATTTGGTTTTCGGTGCACGTTCTCTCTCTATCTATATAAATTCTCTGTGTGAAGGCGTTCTCGTTGGTCGCCGGGAAAAAACGAATCACTCGGCACCGATATTCAATACTCCGACCTCGATTGACACTGCAATACTTTGGGTTCCATACAGTTTACACAGGGTATATAGATATAATTTTTCATTTTTTGCCGTTCTCAAGCGCGGGATTTCAAGTCGATAAAGCCTCGAAAATTAGTTCTTGGAATATTTCGGGATACGAATGAACGAGTGTTAAAAGTGGCCATTTTTTATCAGACTGCTGAGGCGCTTCTCTCTCTCTCTCTCCCCCTCTCTCTCTCTCTCTCTCTCTCTCTCATTCGTTTCTTTTCTCCTCCTTTCGCTTTGCCGGTCGAACTAAAGAGACAGAAGGAGTGTAAGAGACTCAAAGAGGGAGAGAGAGAGAGAGAGAGAGAGAGGCGGACGAAACGAATCGAGACAGCGTGCGAGTAAAAGCCCGTGATGGAAATAGGGAGAGAAAAAGCAAGGAGAATCGGCTCGTGAGCTCACGCGTGCGAAACGCAATGGTGATAAATAAAACCCGGGAGGAGTCGCCGCCTGTGAAACGCTCGTGCGCACCGCCGCACGGGAGCTTTTCGCGGGTCGTAAAGTCTAGTTTCTATATATGCCCTTCTTCCTCAAAACGTACGATATATATATATATATATAATCGCACTTCCTCCCTAGGCCGAAGGAAGGACGAGAACTCGTAATATATATGGAGAGAGAGAGAGAGAGGGGGGGGGGGAGAGAGAGAATAAACTATGTATAGGAGTGCGGCGGTGGTGTGCTGCCTTCGTCGGCCAGTTGCAGCAGCGGTCTGCGGTTTATTTACGTTTCCAGGGGAGGGAAGAGTCTTAGAAATTTTTCTATTTTTTGCCTATGATAATGTTTTTCGTGCGGCTAAAGGGCGAAAAGCCAGTAAACGGAAAGAAGAGGAAAATAGAGAAGAGGTGCAAGTAAAGCTTTTCCGACACTCCCCTGTAATATATCGTTTGAAGTTGAGCCAGACAGATAAATACTCCATAAAAACAAAAGCGTAATGTCAATCGTCTTATTTCCTTCTCGCGGCGTGGATTTTCCGGTAACGTTTACAGTCACATTCAGAGGGAGAGAAAATTGTAAGGTTTTCAAGTTCCAAGTTCCGCCTTCTCGGTTTCAATGACAACACACGCGCCGTCTTCGGTATAATATAGTCTTCACCCCAGTGTTTTTTCTAGCGACGGATAGACAGAACGTCGTGTTGTATACAGTCAAAGGAAATCGAAACGTTAATCTGTCATTGAAATTTATTTTTTTACTCGCATGGTAGAAATTCCGAGATTTTCAAAACTTAAGTATTATATATATATATATATATATATATATATATATATATATATATATATATAGGTTCGCAAAACTTAAATGATTGAGTATTGCTGGAATAAAAAAATAATAGTGTACCCACGGACAACGCGCACGTGGAAATAATCCGCTCCTGTATCAAACTATAAAGAAAACGGTATAAAATTGCGGCATCGTACGCGTGAGTCGCAGGAACCGAGGAAAGACAGAGAGAGAGAGAGAGAGAGAGAAGAGAGAGAGAGAGAGAGAGAGAGAGAGAGAGAGAGAGAGAGAGAGGAAGAGGAAGATAATAAATAAAAAGCGAGATACACTGCAGCGAAGCGTCGCGCAAGCGCATATTAAATGACGTACGTAAATAAAACAGATATCGAGAGCAAAAGCGTGAGCAGCGCACGCGTTCGTTTGTAATAATCGCGCGACTTTAAAAATCCCAGAGTCTCTCTCTCTCTCTTTCTCTCTCGTGCGCGCACGGGGTCGTTGCCAAGTAGCGCGAGGAACGTGTGCCGCGCGCTGAATGTCTGTTCTGCACGGCCGTCGCGCGGCTTTTTCGAGCAGTTCTGCTTTAAGGTGGCGGTGCGGTACTTGCGTGCGAGAGAGATCGAAAGACGAATGACTTTTCTCGTGAGAAACTTTCATAAGCCCGGCACTTTTCGAGGCTGTGACTTGTCGTTCTCAAAAATATATCTCCCTTTAAAAATTTTCACTAATACTTTAAACGGAATAGATTTTACGAATTTTGAACATTTAACATTTTTTTGTTCCTTTTCCGCACTTTTACAGCAGGAAAAGGATTTTCCAATTCGTCGTCAATTTTTAATTTTTTATCAAAACTTCCAATTTGGGTAATTTTTTGCTTTACTCTGCGAATATTTTTTATTTTTTAACTTTAACACGATGCCTTATTTGCTAATAAATTGATCAATATGCAGCCTATTTTCTACATATACATTTTCTACAAAATACAAAATTTTTTGGAAGCTATTAATTATCAACGAAATAATGAATTTTTTCCCAAGTTATATATGAATTTGAAAAACGTTCGAAAATCGAACGTTAGAAATAACAATCTGAACTTGACTCGGTAGGTACGTAGAGGAAATGTCAGGTCTACGATACACGACATTTCTCCGTGAAAATGTTGACGTTAGGTTCAAGAGCGTCGCGGGAAACGCGCAAAGTGTGAAAAAGATACCGGCTATTGTAGCGATGGCAAAACAACTTTTCGATTTTTCTCTGCTCGCGAGCGTTCGCCGGTGCGGCGGATGACAGTTCACTCTCTTGGCAATCGAAGTCGTTTTCACGGCCACTCGCGCACGAAGACGCGAAAAAAAACAGACGGAGAGCAGGAAAGAGAAAAAAAGCCGCATGCTCGCGCGCTCGTGTCAACGGCCGCGTGCACATCGAACCGGGAAGAGAAGAGGAGGCGCGGCCGGGTAAAAATTGGCGCGTCTCCGTCAACCTTGAACTTCTTTCACCGTCGCCGCGCCGAGACGATGGCCAAAGTCGTTAGGATTGGCGGGGGGGGGGGGTCTCGACGACTTTCCCAAGTACTTCAGCAAGAGAGTTAAGAAACTTGAATTTTACCTGGGTCGCATCGGAGTAGGGCGTCGATGAATTCTTGTCGACGAGAAGGGACCCGAAGAGCGGGATCCCCGAACTCGACGGGCTGTCCTGCTGCTGTGGCACCATTCTCGAGCCGTCGTCGACCGTGCTCTTGAAACTGGCGCAAACTCCCGTGGGTCACTTCACTTTGGACCGATTAATTTTTTTTGCCTTTTTTCAGTAATCACCACACTCGCGATTATCTCCTGTCTCAATGTACTCTTCCTTCTTCTTGCCTACTCCTCGACGAATAAGAGTCGAGGAACGGGCGGACGAGAGGGCCAGTCGTACCGGCAAAATATTGTTTATCTTATCTTCTTTCGCTCCTCGCAAAGATTTAGAGTACCTGCCTCAACGACTGTTCGTAGACTGTTTATTTTTACAACGATCACTGTTTCGCTCTGTATTTTTGCCGAGACTCGCCGGGCGATCCACTAAAATAATCGCTTTACCAAAACCGTGATGAAAAAATCCGTCGTAAACTTTGAGGCCCTTGTGGAAGACGAACGAAAATGTCTCCGCGACTCCGTGGGAGTTCGGGCGATCGCCGATGCACTTGTGTGCAACGGACAAGCGCGAGCGTTTTTCGCGTGCATGCGCGAGTCCGGCGGATATGCGACGGATGTCGTATGCGTCCCAACCGCGGAAGTCGGAAGAGAACTCGCGCTCAAACTCGCCTCACCGGCCTGGCGTGTTCGTGCGGCTTCTGCGGTCTGGTGACCTCCGACATTAATCTCATTTTACCAACGCCAATCGGCGCAGGGTCGGCAGGACAACACACTCGGGCTTTATATTATAGCGATAATCGTGCGATCGATCGCGGGGCGAAAAATCACACAAGCTTTACGGTCCGGAGAGACCGATGTACTGCGTAAGTATGACAAGATACGCGAATTTTTTAAAGAGATCACGACTGCTGCTACTCTACTACTCGTCGTCTGTTTTACGTGCGATGCTCGCTCGACGAGCGCTCGTGTGCTACTGGCTCGCGCGGCTCGTTGCGAGCGTTAAACTATACCGAGGGAGACTGACTGCCGCTGAGCCGAACTCTACGGACAACACGCGCTCGCGGCGGCTCGGTTCGGCGCTGCTGCCGCCGCTGTTGCTGCTGCTGCTGCTGCTGCTGAGTCTGCGGCGGCGGCGGCGGCGGCGGCTGCGCGACGGTGGTGGTGGTGGTGGTGACGGTGCGGTGGTGGTGGCGGCAGCGGCGGCGGCACGGCGCATCAGCTGGTGGTGTATTAGTATAGAGCGTGTACACGGTACAGGCGGCACACCAGTAAGCGCGGCTCGCCGGGAGGGGGGCCAGCTTGAGCGTCAAGGGGGGGGGGGGAAGTCGCACGCGCTCGTGTATATACGCGCAGGACCAATACGCGAGGGGGCTCGCCGCCGCCGCTGCCGCGGGGCATCATCCCCTCTCGCTCGCTCCCCCCTTTTTTGCAATTTACGGTCTCGCTCTCGCGTACTCTCTCTCTCTCTTTCTCGTTTTCGATCTGTTGTTATGTCTCTCTCGTCGTTTAGCAGGAGAATGCGAGAGCGAGAGACGCGGCGCAGACGAGCGGAGAGCCAGTCGCCAGACGGGTTGTGCGCGCCGACGACGCAACATCGCTCACGCGAACGACGTGCCTATTCAACACAGTACGAGCTGTGGGATTTCATCAAACTTCGTCGTATTGCGTTTCGTCTGTTTTATATATATATATATATATATATATATATATATATATATATATATATGGATTTTTTACGCAAGTCGTACGGTATGCTCATATTAATAGCAGAAAGCGGCTATATGGATCCGCCTATCGAGGGTTGGAGAGAAAGTGCTTTGGAAATTGACGCTTCTCGCTTTTTCGCTCTTATTCTTTATATGCCTTTAACTCTCGGATTACGGGGGAAAAGGAGGCTACTTTTTTACTTTCGCCTTCGATACTTTTCGGGGGTCACGTGGGCTGGTTGTTTTTTGCTCGAATAATAAACGTGAGAAACTCCTCCCTGTGCCCGAAACGGTGCGCTGTGCTCTCTGTCTAAATTTTTTTGCCGCGCCTCTTCGAACGTATATAGTTCGTAAAATTACCACATCGTTTTGGTCCAATTTTATAGTAATATTCCATTTTGTAAAGTTGTATGTGAACATTCAAAGCCGTGGTACCCTTATTATTATCAAGATTCAAAATATATTGAGGTTTACTTTTTAAGTAATTGTACGCGGTTCCAAAAGTCCATTTCTTACTAACATTTTTTTATATTTTTTAGACACAAGTGCTTAATTTTAAATAGATGTAGATTAGAATTTAGTTGCTTGCGCGCGCGCGCGCGAAGAGAGGATAATTAATATCGAAATTCTAGTTAAAATTTTAATTCAATTCAAATTATACCGATAAAGAGGATAGATAAATAATTATTATAGAATTACTTGCGATATGTTAAATAATTTTAAATTTATGTATCTATATATTTTTATAACCTGCATACTATCAGCTACGTACATTTGTTTTGCATGAGTAATTAAGACATACAATTACGATAAACGCGCAAAACTGTTAAAATTTGTGTACTATATATGTGTAATGTGTATTACATGTACAGATTGAAGGCACAAATATTTCTATCAAATACAGTAATATAATGATCTAATTTTAACCCCTATTTATACACAGATGTATGCGGATGATTGATCTTTATTAATTTTATTTATATTTTTAATATTAGTTATAATGTTTTAATGGGAGACTGTTAATCTTTGTCAATGGAAACTTTATACATACGGGGGCCATATTTTAACTTTAATTCTAAAGAAATTCATTATTCAATACTCAGTCGTCTCGTTGCAGTTACGCTATATACTATAAGCATTAAAATTAATTAAACGATAAGTACAATTACAAAGTAATAATTAGCTGAAATCCCAGATGTAGTCTAATAATTAAGCATACATCGAAAATTACAGAGCAGTTTATAATTTAAACAAGGCATAAAAATATTCGAATAATTGTTAAAAGGTAAATAGTTATAATTGTCGACCGATCCACTTGTGCCATTAAAACATTTTAATTGTTATAGCGAACAGGTTTCCGTATAGACTGAGTTTATTATTTTGTCGGACTCTAATCTGCATTCCACGAAATCATATAAAACAGACCTTTCGAGAAATCATTAAAACGGAGCTCGCGGCAAATTAGCAAAGGTTGAGATATTATTAAAAAATTTATACGAAAAAAATCGTATGATAAGCAAGTTCATTGAATTAAAGAACCAAGCAAAGTTAACAACAAGATTTCTCACAATGCAATAAATACTGTGTGTTTGAAACGGTTTGAATAAGCTTCTTTATCAATAATTATTTCGTATACTAATGTACATGTAGCTTTTATTTCCAGACGCTATTTCAAATTTATTATGTTTATTATATTCATCGACATATATATATATTAAAATCGCGGAATCTGTTGACAAAAAAACTTATTGTTTTGATGATTGATAAAAAACATTAATATCTATAGAAAATAAATTGTTAATTATAATATATACTAAATAACGAATGAAGATTGTAATCTCATATAGAGAAGAGGTTATATCCCCTGGCGCGAATTCGAATTTTTCGTATCAGCCCGTTCATCACGCGTTGACACATTTTCCGACGATGCATCATCACCGAGGTTGAAAGTCGAGAGAGGATTTCACGCCCATTATCATCATCGGTTTTCCTCGAAAATGAAGGTCCGTCAGCCTATATCTCGCCCCCGCGGCTCCGATAATATTCTCACTTCTGAGTTATCGCATCGCAGGCGCAGATAATAGAACGAGCTGCGACTCACCCTCAACATCTATATCTATGCATATATAATCTATCTCTGGCGCGCTCGACGCGCAGCTTCCACGCATTCACACCAGATAGAGCTGCCACATTATTATATACGCTACCGATCTTTGGCAAAATTGGTGCTTTTCTTAGCCGGAAGCGCGTGCGTCAGCCTGCTCGCGTGCGTACGTGTATTACATTATATGCGACATCGACGTCCTCGACGTTGACTGTTGTGTTGATGAAACATTGTGTGTGTGTGTGTGTGTGTGCGCGCGCGCACGCGCGAAGAAGAGAGAGAGAGAGAGAGAGAGAGAGAGGCGAAGAGGGCAGGAAATCAAGCGATCGCGGAAAAACCGCAAAGACCCGTGCGGTGCTGCAGGTGAAGGCTTATAACAGTAATAAGGAATTGCTGCAACGAATATAAGCTTTTAGAGCGATTTTAGGATCGGACGATCTTTAATAGAAATGGTGGGGACTGAGGCAATTTTTGCAGGGATTAGATGGAGTCTCCTCTCTCGGCAGACAGATGAAACTGAGAAATTCCGATAAATGTAATCGGGTCAGTAGAAGTATTAAGTTTCCAGTGTAAATATATAAAACATCTTTCATTTATTCCTTAATCCTTATAGTACATCATACATATATATAAATTTTTAATTGTTCTCCTAATTGTTCAATAATTAAAAAAAACTGGGTTTATTCATTTTTATATTCCTTACATATATATGACACACTGAATTGCAATATGCTTCTCGGGTCGTAGAAAGAAAAATTTCGTCATCTCCATAATTGTCTATAAACATTTTATGTACCTTAAACGTATATTCCCCACGATACGAAGGAGGTTTATTTTATTAACAAAACAGAAAAAAAAAGAAAACAAAAAACACCTGTGTGAAATATTTGACCATCGCACGCATGCCACACTCGTGCGGCTGCGTTATTTTTAGATGATTGTGAAGGGGACACGTGCGGCTACCGAACTTAGCCGTTCGGACTTGTATACGGCAATAAAGATCCGTATCAAATATAAATCATTCAAATGAGCGTATTTTATAATACCAGATTCAGATTTGGCGTCTTATATACAGCAAGATCGACTGATCCCCCGGTATACATTCCTATAGACACTATATATTATATTCTCGAGGGCGAAATGACGATTCGAGAGATGATCATCGGGCAGTCCACTGCCATATGTTAACATGTTCAAAAAGAACCTTCCATTTATTCAATAAAAAATCTAAATTAAATCATTATTACAGATATACATACTTTTAAATTTATACGCTTGGGTTTTATTTATAATCGTCACAGTACTAGTACGATTAATATAATCTTGAATTGCATAGTTATGGTCATC
The DNA here is from genome assembly GCA_018907035.1 of Sycobia sp. Sy_11. NCBI lineage: Eukaryota > Metazoa > Arthropoda > Insecta > Hymenoptera > Epichrysomallidae > Sycobia > Sycobia sp. Sy_11. The sequence continues at coordinate 2,077,740 of JACCIC010000034.1, read as the reverse complement.
ATCATAAATTATTTGCTTAAAAAATATCTTCATTTTATAGGAAATAGCTTTCTTGGACCAGTTTTATTTTATTATCTCTTTTCGTTGTTGCATTTTATTCAATTAAGCGACTGGACTAAATAATATTCGATAAGAACTAGTCTATTAAGGCTAGCTTAATAAATACATCTAGTAGTAAAATCATATGAAAATTTTTTTTATTTCAAATATTCATTTAAAAATAGTAATAAAAGGTTAATATTAGTATATAAAATATCACCGGACATAAATAGAAAATGAAATATAATATTTATATAGCCTATCGAATTTTTTTAACGATTTCAATAGTGAAATGCAAATTTAAAAGATTGTTTTTTGTTTTAAAAAGGATAAAGAATATGTATCGATTAAATATGTTAGATACTCGTTTATCTTCTTAGCTACATTAGCAACCAAAAGAAATTTCTTAAGATCAGTAGATTTTAGCGACTTAATTAAAGAATTCGTTGACAGATAATGTAGAACGAAGTTTTTTATTTAAACTCGATTAGACTAATTTTAAAAATATTATAAAAACTACTCATAAAAGTTACGATGAAATAAATTCCATTTTTTTAATTTATAGAAACGACACTGTTCATTTTGCTGTTTTTTGTATTATTGAAATGTATATTTTATATACTTTTTGCTCTTTTATACATTATTGAAATGGTTGAAAAATTATCTTTCGAAGGAGACTCAGGCTTATACATAATGCTTAGCCACATATGATCTCAGCCCGGCCTTGCGTGCAACCATTACAATATCACTTGAATTTTTATAAATATTTCTTAACATTAACCCGAAAACTGCTCGTTGTAGACTTTCTACTTCTTAGTCCTCTTAAAATTTCATAAAAGTATTTATTGTTGTCGTTGTTCTGGTGTTTTATAGTTGTTTTTTCTTTAATTTTTTTTTTCATCTTAGATTTATGGTTCGGAGTTCAAATATTTTTTCCAGTCTTCATCGAATTAGTTTTCATTTTATATCGATTTATTGATAGAGGAATTTTAATAAAACAAATTAGTTAAATATGCTAAACTATTAATTTGATAGTAGTTTTGTTATCTAAAATCGTTAAATGATGTAAATGAATTCAAATTTATGAACAAATAGAAAGAAAGATTGTAATACTTACAGTAAATGACAGTAATGTAATTGTAATATAATATTATTTAAATTAAAAAAAAATTTTAAATTGATAAATTCTTTAAAATCTGACTGATTAACTATTATATTATATTTATTTGTATTAATTATATATATATATATATATATATATATATATATATATATATATATATCTAACTAATATATTAATCTAGGTTTCTGTTTCGTCTTACATACTAATTGGCAGGATTCGTCATCAGCAACAGATCAAGCGGAGAATATTTGTCTCGGCTCGGTCTCGACACAATGCTATAATCGTTACACATAAATCAAACACTTCGTATCTCGAATCGTCGATTGTATTGTAATAATTGGTTTGTTTGGGCACGGTGTAAAAATCCGAGATGAAAGACTGATAAGAAGCTCCCTCCTATTATATGCAAGTGAATAACACTGCAAATAAAATTTCTACTTTCCTAGATTAGATAATAGTCAAATAATAAGTAGCATACACGGAGTAATACGTCAAGATGAAGTGAAATATCAAAATGAGTCTATATACGAGTAAATAATATATATGCATTATGCATTGATATGGCGCCCCCTCGACATTTCGATTGAATGAAAAATTTGACTCTTACTATAGCAACGATAATAGGTTTTAATCCATTTGCAGACTTCAAATAAGTTAATTAACGTTAAACCAATTTTTAAAGAAATTTCTTAATACTCTAAGACCGAAAAAATTTATTTCTTAGTTTGTCTTATATTAGCCGATATAACGGATGCTTTTTAATTACAAAAAATATTTTTTTAACAGTGTAACTTTAATATTGACGTTATTGTTTAGATTTTCATTTTTTAATAAAATTCTCGAATCATTCGACGATTGATTGAATTAGTTAGAATATGATTTGAGAATTTATTTTTAAAGCGAAGTTGTTACTGGAAAACATTGCACAGTAGGGAATCTCATCAAATTTCATGATTTATTATTATTTATTATACAATATATTATAAAATAAATTCTTTTTGTTTTTTTTTTTTTTTTTTAATGAAGAGTATTTTAATTTAATGAAAATTACTAGTTCTATCAATACTTTTATTTATACTTCTATCTATAGTTCATGGTAAAAAGTACACGGATGACAGTAGTTTCTTACATGAAATTTCAAAGAATGAACAAACACGTTTTGTACATGTTAAAAAAAACCTATAAATGTTCAGCATAAGCAATATAAACAAAATAACAGGTCTGCACAACTTTAAACGATATTATTATTACTTTAAAAAAAAAATTTAGTATGTTCCTTTTGCATATGACGTAGTCATATTCGTCACTGGATTCGCATTATACAACCGCGTAATTTTCAATATAACACCGAGCATCTCGAGGGCACTCCCATTCGACGTGTAAAAAAATCAATAATTAACGATGCGGTACATCATTGACAACATTAAAACTGAAAATTAGAATTGCGTATTGTACTAAAAAAGCACTGGAGTCTTCTTTCACAGTTCTGTTTATAAACTTGGTGAGAACATCCGTATATTATGTTAAAAAGTCTTATAAAAATTAAATGGATTACACCCAAAGAGAAGAACGGCTTTATTATTCAAAATAATATTCTACAATTTACGGTCGCCCTCGTGAACTCCATATTCTAAGACGATGGAATAAGACGGAAAAGCCTTGAAGTTAGAGAAAAAAATAATATAAATATAATTATATATGCATATATATTTACTCCCATTTTAGCCCAAGTGTATATCGCGTAGGGCTCGGTCTCGGTCGAGCGGGTTCGAGCTCTCGGTCGCTTTACCGCATACTGATTACTTTCTGGTTTCTGGGCTCCGATGCATAAACATAATCCTGTACAGGGACGTTTACCTGGCCCCCGAGGCAACGGAGCACCTCCCAGGGTCGCCCAGGACCGAGCCAGGACGCTTATTATCGCTAGACGCGGGCGTGCATCTGCTTTATTTGTCCTACTGCGCGCCCGTATTCCTTGGATTTCCAGCTACCCAACGAGGGCGTGATCTTAAGCCGATTTCTCTCCTTTTGCTTTCGTAAGCGGGGAAAGGGGGAGGGAGAAGGGTGTATCTTCCAAACGGCTCGAAAACGCTTACAATATATATACCCCGGGAAAATCTCCTAGACATGAGCGCCATCGTGTGCGTGCGTTGCCCGCACTGCCGGCGGGGGCCCCGCGGCGCAACAATGCTGCGCGTCGCGTGTATACGTAAAAATATAGATGGTATTTTACTGACCGGATATCCGTCGAAGAGAGCTCGAAGGTCACAGATAAAGAGGCGGCCGTGCCGTTATGAATTTTGTTCCAGCTGACATGTATATACGCGCACTTCAGGGTTGACTTCGTATAATATACCCCCGGTGCACGTATACTCAACGCTCGGCGTCGCCTAAGCCTTCTCGTATATCCAGCGGGGGGGTGGAAGGAGTTTATCCTCGCACACGCCTGTCGGCCGCGCAATCTGAAAATGCGCGCTCTATAATAAGGAGGAAAACTGTCGGTGATCTTGCACGGATTAAGGCGAGGATTGTAGGCTATTTAGGTCTATAAGCAGATATAAGTACTGGAATATTTTCTTATAAAGCCAAAGTGCAGTGCCTGGGCTCGCTTGTGTTTGCCATGTAGGTATGGAAAAATTCTGTAAAGCTTTCGCCCCGTATTTAGGCTCGTGTCAAACATATATCAAAATACCCTCAAATACCGAGCACTATGAGGACTTCAAGCTGAAATTTATATTATTTTATTATATATAAATAATAAAATATCTAAAGCATAAAAAGCGTAGGTATACGTTGTCGTATTTGTATTAGTTACATATTTACGAGGGCGCTCGTAAAGTTAACTTCAAGTAAACAGCTAAACCTCTTCTTGCCTTATTCTTCAGATTACAATCAAAGTCTCCGTTCGTCTTGTCAATTTCCATACCGCTCGGCTTCCTCATTGGTTGATGAACATTGGCACATAGTGCAAGAACTATTTGCAAGTTTGCAAAATGCATACAACCTTTTTATAAAACTTCCTTTTCTTATTATTACTCAGCTACTGCGAACAATCATATTTGAACAAGTCTGTATATATATATATATATATATATATATATATATATATATATATATATATATATAAAATATATAAATTATTTAAACGAATAAAAATTCGTCTGTATAGAGTTTTGCCAGTGGTGAAGCTCCCGATCTCTATATTAAGGCTGACGGTGCTTCTATTACTCCTTTTATAGTATACAGTCTTCCCCTCACCAGCCGCCAACGATAAAAACCGGATGTGCGCTTGCAGTGTATCAGGAGAAGGGGGGAGGCTCTTGACGACTATGCCGCGAAGGTCGTACCGATAACTTACGACCGATACGCCCGTGCACCCCGCTCCTATATATGATATATTATACATTATAATATATAGATAGGTGTTGCAAACTAATCTATACAACGCGCGCTCTCAATGCCGCAAGCTTCCTCCAAGTCCTAATACACACACACACACACACACACACCACACACACACACACACACACACACACCACACACACACACACAAACACACCACATACGAGCTGTGTTAAAAAATAACGAGAATTTTCGTTTTATGAAACAAATATTTATTTATTCATCAATATCTATTTTTCCCCTTCAACGTAATCCCCCTCGGATAGAATGCACTTGTGCCAACGCTTTTTCCAATTCTCGAAACACTTTTGAAACTCGATCTTTGTTATAGCTTTTAGCTCTTTCAGCGATTCGCTTTTAATGTCATCTATGCTTGTAAATCGACGGCCTTTTAATGTTCTCTTTATTTTTGGAAATAGAAAAAAGTCACATGGAGCCATATCTGACGAATATGGAGGCTGAGGTATCGTTAAAGTTTTGTTTTGGGCCAAAAATTCACGAACAAGCAATGAAGTATGAGCAGGTGCATTATTGTGGTGCAAAAGCCATGAATTGTTTGCCACAAATCCGGACGTTTTTTTCGGATTCGAATTTTAGAATATGTTCAATTTAAAATTTTGATGCACACGATAACTTTATTTGGTATAGAAGTATCGACAATTAAAGATTTATGTTAATGGTAAACGAACTAGGGAACACATAGACATGTGACGAAATGCAACGAAAACCTTAATTATTTTACAATTTTCTTTTCAATACTTTTTTAACAATACTTTTCATCCGCTCTCATGCGTGCACATCAATATCAGATAAAAAATTTAATTATTATAAATTTATATTAAGAATTTTATCGAGATTCTAATTCTTCTATAATACCGGTGCATTCAATCATACTTTACAACAGAAAAGTCTCGAAAATTTATAGTACAATTTTTAATGTTTTTGACCGCAGGTTTAAAATCTTGGCTAAAAAAGTGATGAAAAAAGCTTAAAAACGCAAAAAATTTATTAATACAACAAATATCTCACAATTATTCAATTAAAAGCTTTGAAAAGAAAGATTGGAATCCATAAATCACAACGATAAAAAAACAAAAAAATTACTCAATAGAGATAAGAATAAAAGTCGCAACTAAAAATTTCTTTACCCTATATATAAAAAATCCTTTCTAGAAAAAAAATTGTACAATACTAGAAAACATTCAATATTTCTATTTTGCCAATGTATAAACAGGTGAAAACAAAAAAGAATCTTGTACTGTAGGATTAGTTATACAGAATCGTTTATAAAACCGTTAATCTATATATAATGTCGACAAAACTTAAAAATTGTACAAGAGCATATCAGGGAACATATAAAAGTTATTCAAAATTGGAACCATTATAATGATGAAACATAGGCTAGAAAATAATCATGAATTTAACGGAGACAATAAAAGATTTAATTCTAACAAAAAATAACCTCCCATATGATTCGCTTTCGATGTTATATTATTATGCGAGCAATAAAAAGATAACATATAGAAATATAACATTATATGTGACCAAATTAGTAAGTTTTTCTTATATTTTACTATATATTTATTATATTTTAAATTTTATTAACCTGTCTTCTGCTATTTATATAGGCGTAGAACGATGAGTTCTACTACCTAATGAAAATATTGCAATACAAATTGTTCTCGATTTTTTTTTGAAATATTAAAATTTTTGTTCAGAAATGAAATCAGTAATATTGCATTACGTTATATGAAGGATAAAACTATACCGTTAAGTATTTTTTTTTCATTCATTACGATATACCATAAAGGTGTACCTACGTATTTTCAATCTTACACCAGAAATATAATAGTTTGAATAAATTTAATAATTGCACTTCCGGCGATTGATGTAGATCAAACTAATAAATATTCTTATCAGCGTTACAGCCTTTATAACAAACTCAAGTAATATATTATTATAATAATTATGATCGCAGTTCCTAAAGTGGGAGTCCAGCCGGCCGAATCGTTGGATATAGCAGTTGGGTAAATTCTTTTTGACAAAAGGGACAGTCAGATTCTCCTATTTTAACAAAATTTATTTTGATTTTAATATTTTAGGCTTTATATTAAAGATTTATACTAAAATGATTATAAACCAGAACGGTCTAACTGTCAAAATAATTATATTATATTAGTTTTTTAAAAAAAGATTGTAAGACTGATAAAAAGATTTATTAGCTGGATTTCGAATAAAAAAATAAATTCGGACCGAAAATAAAATAAAGTAATTAAAAAAATTAATATATAGAGAACGAAGCGAATGCTCCGAGAGTTACAAGGCATGAAAAAGAAATGAACGGTTTGTCCCTTGGCCATTTTTTTATATATAGGCCATTCTGTCCGCTCATAGAAAATTGTATGGAAAACTCGTTGAAGCCAAAGAAAGGTTCCCAGCAGCCATAAACTCATCCGCGTGACAGATTCAACGTGGTTGTTCATTTTTATTGTTTTATTACCGTTCACACCCAAGGCGAAAGAAAGGATGGATTTTAGAACTCCCCCCTTTTTTTAGTCGAATGGCTTAGAAATGTGGCGGGATTATTCATTCGGGATTTTATTGCTCAGATTCTATGCGCTGGAATTGCAATATAAATATAAAATTGAAAATACACTCGTAAATTATCCGCTTACGTATAGGAGTATATAGCATAACACACGGCTCGTCATATGCAATGTAAAGACATACGGAACAATATCAAGAAACCGTATACAAATATATAACATTGAAAGCGCAATCGTATACATTGTTATACAATTATGAAAGTATAATGAATTCTAAAACATAAATGGGAGGAAAATTTTTATTTTAACTGTGTAATATTATTCTTACTAATAATTATTATAATAATAAATATATAGAATACTCCGATTATTATTATTATTATTATTATTATTATTATTATTATTATTTTATATACCAACGTGTAATTTTTTGAAACATATTTTAATCTACAATCACTGTTAAGGATCGATTCTTATTATTATCAAGCATTACCCTTTAAATTATAAAATAAAAACAAAGCATTTGAAATATGTTATAAATGTGTAGGTACATGTTATATTTTTTACAATGAGTAGAAATCGTTACACCTATAGATTTTGAAGATTCTAATATTATAGGGTTTAAGAGCTCATATTTAAATCCATATGATTTGAAGTTATAATAGGAAGTACGTACAAAATCCAACTTTGCTGATTGTAGAACTCCAATGAAACAAATGGCTTGATTGAGCTCAATTTTGAGAATTTTTTTTATTTAATATATCGATGCTGGTATGAAGAGAGGGAATTGTATGTAAGCAAATGGAAAATAAAATTAAAAATATAACTATCTGAAACTTATCTGAATCAATAATTAACTAAAAAAATCAATGTCAGATTTATATAACTTTTTGTTAAATGTACGAATGGAATTTCCTCTGTTGATACCATAAAAAAATTTATTTAACAACCACATCCTCAAAATCGAGCTTATTTGATCCATCGGTTTCATTGGAAACCTACGTTTAGTGAATTTAGATTTTGTACGTACCGCATTATAGCTGCAAACGAGGTTGATTTACATTAGGTCTTAAAATTTTCAAATTATAACCAAAAATGTCTATGAATACCTGTTTTTATTTTCTACATTAAAGGTGCTGTACCCCCTTAACCTTTTTGACGTACGAGACAAATTATTATTATCATTGTTACTATTTGTTTTTTATAATCGATATCATTCATGTTTCCGAATGCGGATTTTACAGAGGAGCAAACAAAATAAGGCGAGCCAGATATAACGGACCCACGTGGCTTGCACACACTCTCTTAGATACTTAATAATAGAATGATTCAAAATGAACTGCCATATAGAGTGCTAATTTCATCGCAATATTGGATGAGATAACTTTGAAGGCCGCGGTGACGCTAGACACTAAGAGTCTACGCATGCATTTTCATCGCCGATGCGCTCGGTTACGTTGTAGCAACGATTATGTATCTAGGATTCTTGTAAAGAGGAACGTTACCAAGTTCAGAATTGTTGGCAAATTTATCAAACATGTATAGTCTATATAGTAGTTTATGGCAATTCATTCCTTGCTCATTCATTCCCCAACTATACACACTTGCTAAATTATTTCTTTAGTATTAGTATAATATATTATATATACATATAGTGACACAGAAATATAGCTTACAAATATCGACTTGATTGATTTACTGCGAATAATTGCACATTATAATATCTATCATTGATGTATTTTCGTCATATTTCGAATTCAAGGATTTTTCATATAATTGTTTATAATGGCTTTCATAATAACTTACAATTAGTATATGTAATTCAATAATTTCGTGACGCATGCACAATTAAATATTAATATTATGATAATAATGTATTAGCTTTAATAGATAATAAGGAAGTCAATAATTAGTGCGGAGATTGTAAAAAAAATATTGAATCATTCAAAATTATTGGCCCTGTCAAAAGTTAAAAATTAATAATTTATGCGAGCTTTTATGGATATTTATTATTTTTTATGACCACTGCATCGGTAGTTTTATAATACTCAATTTAAGAAGAAAAAAAACATAAATTTTAATTTCAATATATTAACAACGTATATTAAGAACTTTTAATTATAATCTCGCAAATGCGACTATATGACACGACCTCTACTCAAATGCAAATTAAACTTCAAGAGCGATATTATTTATGAAAAAAAAACTCGTTTGACATGTAAGCTTTACAAAATTAACTGTCAAATCTTAAAAAAATTTTTTTATTGTTCCATGATTACGAGTAATTATTCAAATATATATGCGCGTTTGCGTAATGCGAAGTTTAACTGACAATTTCAGAGACGAAGCCCATCCTTTTCAAGAATTAGCCCAAGGAAACAACTTATTTTATTTACGCTGCGCACCGAAACATTATTATTATACCGATGCTTCACTTTCTCCCCGATGGCGCGGCGCGGAACGAATTTCGCGTGACTTCTCTGAAGTTACACGTGCAAAAGTAATACTTCGTGTCCTCTTGCATATACTTCTTGTGTATTTCCGTTGTCTTCTGCACTTTATTTTCCCTCTCCTTTTCTGCCTTTACTGCGGTTTACGCCATGTCAGAAGGATGCGAAGAGCGCATTCTTTTTCTTATGTCATGCAATTGTTTGAAATACATGAAAACTATACATTATTCCATATAAGTAAGAGAGACAATTTGAGTAATTTTTATAATGCATTGTTTTATTTATATCGGTGTATACAGCAATTATAAATGATGAAACGGCAACAAGTAGTTTGATACTGTACCGTATAAATTAAGATTAATTATGAATAATTTCAATTATACAAATATTGGGATTAAGATCGCGTCATTACAGGTTACTACATTATTAATAATTATAACGAATTTAGTTGCTGTAATTAAATATGAAATAGAAAGAACGCAGTGTGTGCTGTTATTTGGGCATTGAATACAGAATAATATCGAAATTTTGTTCAAATTATAAAGAAACTTATTGCTTAACGTAATAACCAATCTTTACATCTATTTCCTTATTAATAACATACGATATGCAGCCATAATTTTAGATATAATTGATCTGTTTTATTATTTACATATTCAAATATTAAAATAATATATTAAAATAATAGAAATGTACTGTAATTTGAAAGACCCCTTTTAATTAGGCATCAAATCTAGTCTACTCTTCATTTCTACAACAGTCATACTCTGTCCTTAATATAACAACAATTTAATAACCTTAAAAAGAACAACTTAATAGTAAATTTTCGCTTTTTATATTTTCGAATACCTATTCAATTATATAATTTGTAATTTGGACAATTCAAACATTTTTTAAAGCAACATTCAATATGATTTGACGTATTTAGCGTGTAAAGTATATTATATATATTTAATCAACACATAACTTTTTACGACGATTAAATAAAATTAATTATATAACTTTTAGGACCAGCCGATATCGAAAATTTATAAATCATAAAGTTTTTCCGAATCGACGAATTCCGGCCAACAGTATATATTTCTGCCTTCTATTTTATATAGGTGCAGAGGGGTGGCATTACCCTGAGGGATTTCGGATACCTATCTGCAATAAATAGATGCGACAGTTTTTTTCGGATTTTTTCCCTTCCCTTTATGAAAGCACGTCGTTCGTTACACCTTACATAGAATATATCAGGGAGAAAAAACGTTGTGAAACCGTATATAAATTAGTTTCTTTTTCACGCGAATTTCCTCACTGTGAAATTTCTTCCCAGAGAGGATCTATTGGAGCGAGAGGAGAGAAAATTAGAAATTAAAACGTATTCAAAATCTATTCTCGCTATGATATACCTTTGCGCCCGGAATGTTCCGCACAATTTATCGATCGCTTAAATCTTTCCACAGTAGAAGAAGTTCCATGGCCAATCTATAAATTATACATTAATATTTATAGCTTTACCAATTTCGTGAAATAAAAAAGGGGGATCGGTATTTACGAGATCAATTTTCACATCGCTTTTTCCTCTATCAGCTTTATATTCCAAGCTCGTACAATACTGACGCTCGCCTTCGTCTCTAAATTTCGCGTTGAAATTGCCTTCTACGCGATGGCGGATCTATTTAATAATAATAATAATCTCAGCAGGACCGTATTTGTATCGAGCGAGGCTTGAGGGCAAAGCAATGGGGATACTCGTACGAACTAAATTTTTCAACCGATATTGTGATAGATAATTAATGATTATTACAAGAGTCCAAATTGCATTATGTTATAATAAAGATAAAGCAATATGAATTTATTTAAAATATCGCAGTGTGCTTTATTTTATACGATTGGCTCATTGTGAAACTGATCAAACTAAATGACTACGAAAAGTATTCTTAATACTGTATAAGACAAGTCTATAGCATATAGTATATTTTTTATATTTTAAAAACTTATACTAAATAATTAAAAAAAATTTCTGTAAAAGAAGTTTTTACTTTTATTAATAAATAGCTTCTTCCGTTTGGGCTTAGCTCGAGATATTAACAAGTTAGATTCGTTGAAAAATTTAGTCATTATTGAATTATGAAAAATTTAGTAATTAAACATTAATAATAATAATAATAATAATAATAATAATAATAATAATAATAATAATAATAATAATAATGATAATAATAATGATAATAATAATAATAATGATAATAATAATAATGATAATAATAATATTTATTGTTACATTAACGTTTTTCTCATCAGTGCATAAATTGTATAATTTTTGCTTCGTCATCATAGCAAACTTTAATATATTAACTTTAGAATCCAAACAAAGTTTTAAAAGCTTTTAATCAAATATCAATAGGAGACACTCAGACAAATAATACAAAATATAACCCTAAATGCACATAATGAAATAATTAATTAACTTCGATACAATTTTTGAAATATTCGTTTCTTTTGTTATCCTATAATACGCTTTTATGCAATACAAATGAAAGCGCGCAAAATGAAATCATACAGATTTGAACGTTGCATTCCATTTATACAAATCATATTAGTTTGCAAATTTTTTTCAATTAGTAAGAACTATCATAAATGCAATTATGATAGACCCATGCAAAGAGTTACGAACAGAAACATTAAGATAATAACTGTAAATTTCAAGGAACTGGCGAAGAAACAAATTTCCATTTATTTTTAAAAAGCTAAAGATTGAAACATTTTATTCAATTATTTAATATTTCTGCATTCACAAAAACTAGAATCGAATATTAAAAAAAAATCAACAATGATTGAAAATGTTCTCTCAAAATTTTGATACATAGACAATAACAAAATTAAGTCTTCTGCCAAGACTTAACCATAATAAGAATATTTCAGAAAATATATCATTTACAGAATGTGGTATATTTAACAATTATATTTTAAATGATAAGAATGAGGTGAAATATAAATCTACATTAGATCGGCCTTCAGCTGATGCGGAGGTGGTCCTGGACCAACGTCCTATGTTATGCAGACCCTTTTTCTAAGAAGAACAATCGTTATGCCGTACCACCGATAACCTCTATATAAGAGGTCGGTTACGTAGACATATCTAGGTATAATACAGGGTGTGCGAGTCAAAACTGAACGCGCAATATCGCGATTGGTTACTTACTTAGTGGGACTCCTCGTTGCGGGTCTTGTAGGCGCGCTCTCGCGGTCGCTTGCAACTGATATTATATATATATATATATATATATATATATATATATATATGAGGTTTTTACGATTCCCGAAGAAGCTCTTGCGCGGATTATGCAAGTAATAGACGTTGGCCAGCCTCCGTATAATATAAGCCCGTCGTTGCGCATGTTCATGCGCGCGAATGCGATTGTCGGCAACATCAGGAGCAACTTTTACGAGGACAGATGCGCGCGAGCGAGCGCGACTCGTCCTACCACACCTCCGCCCTCTTCCTCCCCCCCCCAACCCCTGGTCCCCCTTTTCCTCGTCCTTTTTATAAAATGAAACGGGCGCGTAAATCTCCCGGAATGTCGTAAAAATTAGTTTTTCCCAGGTAATATCGGACAGTAAACGTCAAGATCCGAGTCGTAAAAACTCGCCCGACCGGGAGGGTGTTCGTATATATACTTCGTGTATTACACCGCGTCAGCGTCGGGCTTCGCTATATATATCTATAGCCCCATAAGCTCAACAGTCAGCACCATATTACAGTCTGCACGCGTAAATGTGTGTGTGTGTGTGTATCGTTGACTACTGTCGTTGCAGCAGCAGCAGCAGCAGCTGTCGTTAAGAAATCGTGTATGTATGTATTGTGTATATATGTGTGACTCGCACCGCGTACTTTTAGTTGCTTATAGGATACATTATATATATATATAGTATACACTCGATGCGGATGTACTTAGACAGTCGCCCCCCCCCCCGTACCCACAACGGAATTACGGGGCCCGTCGTGTTGGCGAAAAAGCAGTAAGGTACTCGGTATGGTATATACAACGACAGCGGGAGGGCGGGCCTGCACGCGGTGGCCCCGATTCGCCGGGCGATTTGTCGATATTACGCATAGAATTCGGGACTCAATCGCTGCCGCTGACCTCAAATGCGTCAATGACGAATTGTCGACCGAATTTGAGAGCGGAGGGAAAGCCCGACGTATTCGAAGGGCCATTTTACGACTTTTTCCGGAAAACTTCTTGATGTCGTCGGCAGTCTGTCCACGAGAGGGAGGTTTGACGAAAGGCGTGCCAAACGCTCGGCATCGTTTTCGATTTTAACACGGAAAAATTCGATGTATTGTACGTATATATAGCAGACTATAGTAGCTGTCACCACTAATTACGCACGTAAAAGAAAAGAATTTTCGAATGCCAGCTTTTTTTCACAATTTTGAAATTTTGCCAATAATAAATAATAGTATAAAGTCAGTTATTTATAATAATTATTGCTGTCATGTTTCAAGCTGATCGCATCCTGCGCATTTATCGTGATTTATAAATTTAGCTTTCTAATTTAATAGTCATTCTATCTGCGTATTAAACAATTTTATTGCAGAAATTTTATAGTATCGAGTTATTAAAAAGATATTAAATACTGACACACCATCTACTAATGCTTAAAGTTTATTTGTACTTTCTATTCTATTCTATTTTATTTAAACAATAGCAAAAATCAAAATTCCGTTTGCATATTATTTAATAAAAAAATAATATAATATGGAAAAACATTTTTGCATAAAAAACTGTTCAATTCTATTGACCAAAGCAGATAATCGTTTTGATATCATACGATAAATAATAAATAAAAAATAATAAAATAAAAAACTTAATATTGCTCGATCTAATGTTTTCTTCATTTCAGTATTTTCTTTCTTCGACTCGGTATATTAAAAATTGTTTGTTCATCTCTACATAAATGGTTTAATAAATAAGGTGAGGTGTAAACAATATGGACGAATTAATAGAATAGCTTAAAGACTAAATAAAGACTCTAGTACTCACTTGATAATAAATTAAAAATTAAAAATACTGCAACGCTTATCTAAAGCTACTGATTAAATAATTATAAAAATAATTAAAATTTTATACTCGAAAAATATTATGATAACAGCACTTAGACCTCACATTGTTAAAAATTTGTGACTGATTAGTCACTAATCGACAAAAAAAGTTCTGAATTATAAATACACCGATACATGAAGGTTAGGATTATTTGCAAATCAAAGATATAGTTGTTGCATTGAAACTGGTGGCTAAAAAATTAAAATATATTAAAAAAAAATATATATTCTGTTTTTGGTTTCGGCAAATCTTTGAAGCAATATTACAATGCTATCAAAAATTAAAAATAGTATTCTCGCCGAATGACACAAATAAAGCAAACTAATACATGTAATACTTTATAATATGCGTTAGAATATTATTTAATATAAAAGAATTTCTATATTATTTAAAATATAAATTTTTATTTCTCTAAATATTGGGTTTATAAGCGTGTTTACAAAAAGCTTTGCATTATAAAACTAAAAATATTTATTATGTTTTTTTTTTTAATGAGAAAATTACACAAATTGTTACAAACTCAGCTATTAATTTTTCTTGAATTACCTTTATTGTATCATTCAATAAATTTCTAAATAAAGTAGGCCCACGTGTACAGACCAAACTACTCCTATGTGACCTACTTTAAGAAAAAGTCCACCTCTATATATTTATATGCACAACAGCTGTCATTCAACCAAATTTCTATACATACTGATCAGAATTAAATTGTTAATATTAAAAGATCCCAAAATATTTCGACTACCCAAATGATTTCCTCCAACTAATTGATGTACACATTATTTGTTCGGAATTGTATGCGGCGCGGCGTTCAATGACGCGCATACTATTTAGGTCCCCAGAAAAAGGCGGGAGAGGAGGGTGCAGTATGTAGGTTGTATAGTTGAATAGACAGGAAAAAGCCCGCAAGTCCGTATATACGAGGCGTTTCTAAAGCCGCTCTGCACAATAGCCATACGGATTTTTCTGTTTTAAGGGCTGCGGCATGTTTCGAGATATTTTTATGGAGTTTTTTCCGGAAAATCTTTTCACGGAACTGGTGAAATCTGTCGAGGCACTCGGGAAGTTGCGCGGTAGCAGCGGCCGGATCAGAACTTCGAGAAAATTTGGGTGGTTCCTTCATTCACTTCAGCTTTGACCAGAATGCCTATACAGATAATTTAGATTTCCTTTGCTCTTTTGATTCTTGCGATATTGTGAAATATGTAGATATTTCAGTAGTTTCAAAGGAGCTTTATTTTTTTTTTTATTTTTAAACAGAAATGCCTTTTTTACTGATTTTATTATACACTATAAAAAGAAAAATAAAAAATTGTGAAATATATATATATATAATTAAACATGTACATTAATATTAGGCAGCTTTCAGGTACATTAATTATATTAAATTTATAAATTATCGAAAATATTAGAGTATAAATATAATTTCAAAAAAACAACCTTTAACAAAAGTAAAGTAGTTAGGTAAGGTTGATATGTTCTTAGCATAGTGAGAATGTATTTTATAAAAAATTTATATAAAATATTTTCAAAAGTTCAATTAAATTACAAATTAGTTTACTGATATAATCAGATCTCCTACTGATTGTAATACAGCGACACATAATAATATGTGTTCATAGCATATTAAGAAATTTACAACTTATAAATCTTATATGTATTTTATAAAAAATTTATATAAAAGATTTTTCTAAATTCAGTAATATAATAAAAGAAAAATACAAAGATAATAGTTTATGAAATTAGATTGTAAATCTTTTCATAGTAAAACAAAAAGTGTGCATATATCAGAATAACATTTATATAAAATATTGTTCAAAAATCTTCCGAAGCAGATTAATAAAAAAAAATTATATAACGCAATAACGTCTTAAAACGATGGATCATTAAAACAAATGGCTAAGTGCATTTTATATGCATCCCTATAAATAACAGCATGCGTAATTTATACAAATATATAAAAAAAAAAAAGTTTTAACGGAAATGCAGCTTAATTAAGTAATGACATCATTTACAAATAGCCGAGTTTATTTTCACATCATAAAAAGAATTAATTATCTTGAATCATCGATGTTTTTAGGCGAACATCCCTGATGGAAATGCTAAACATTTTTAAGCTAAAAACAAGGTATTTTGTTATGAAGAAACCTAGTAGCAAGGTATTGAACTTCGGTATTAATTATAACGTTGGAAGAAGTGCATCTTTCTAAAAAGGAACTATGTTGAACAATAAAAAAATTTCTTTTGAAAAACTGATGTCTTCATTTCTAACACGGGCACTTATTGAACCGCCCTCGTACTATATTTACTCTTGAAAATTGTTCATAGAGAAGTGATAAATAATTTTTTTCATTGATTGAAAGTTCGAACTCCCAATATAGAAGTAAATAGTGCAGCGACCGCGCTATGCCGGTGGTTCTTAAACTGGCTATTATCTTTCGTGCATGAAACATGAACGCGATATTATCTTTCCTGCATGAAACATGAATTGAAGCTATTATCATAGGAAGTTCGTACAAAATCCTAATTCATTGACCGCAGGATTACAATGAAACCAATATTTGTAAAAATAACAAAAGTAAGAACATAAATATGCTTCAAGATAATAAAATAATTTGTTTATATCAATAGCGACCTCACTACCTCCTCTCTATCTAGATTTATTATCCACTAAACTGCGTATAATAGTTTCATTAGCTACGTATTGTAGGTATATATTCCAGGTTTTAATTAGACTCCAATAACATATCAATCTTATTAAATATTTTTCAAATGCTTAAATATTATTTATTTATATTTATTATAATAATTCGAAGCGTTCTTTTAATTTAAACTAATTAATTATATTAGTACATATATACTAGCAGCAAAAACAAAATAAGGATTACATACAGAATTTAAATATTTTATATAACCATTTATTACAAAATTCTGATCTCGAAAAATCTACCACTTAAGTATTATATATATTTATAAAAAACATAAACGATTTTACTCGTCGGAAATAAAATGATCTCTCTGTCTTTTTCTCTTTCTTTCTTTCTTTCTGTCTCTTAATTTCAGAGTGTAATGCAGAAAATTGATTAAGTTTTGCATGAAAAATTTTTCATTTTATTTGTTTTCTGAAACATGCGTATTCCAGAATAAAATTTCTAAAAATTCCTTCGAAAAAAAAATTTCAGGGGGTAATTTAATAATTTATACATAAATATAAAGGTATAAAAAATTTAATATTTTAATATAAATTCATAATTACGTTAAATAAATAAACATATTATGGAGTGCTGTATAATTAATTTAATTAACGAGTCAGTTTATAATTTGACAATACATTAATCTCGCTGTATATTATATACATTGTTGTTTTCAGAACGACGGTCTAAATCATCGGTATACGTTGTATATATTGCAGATTAATATACGTTTATATAATTAAAGAAATCGTTTCATTGCTCGTAGCATATATATATATATATATATATCGTATCAACGATGAACGATATACGGTAATAAAATTATCGATAATAATAGTTCAATTTATCATGCGACGTTATAAGCTCATTCAAAAGTAGAATGACAGATAAGGCAATCGAAAATCATTATTATATCTGAAATAAATAAAGATTCCAGCATCGGTGCTGCACGATACGATAATAATGCGCATCGGGACGGAATAAATGAAAGCGGAGATAAGTACGAGGTTTCGGTTATTTCGGCATCCCTGGTTGGGAGGAAATGATACCCGCATATATACACACACGCACACACACTTCCGCATGTATGTACGAAGATAATCGCAGGATGCAGTCAATCCATGCGTCTTTCGTCGGTTTATTAATATAATATAACGGTGTGGGCCGACCTCCCCGCGACGATGCTGACGCGGAGCGCGCGGCGCCGCCCGAAATCCCCCCTCCCCTCGTTATTTTTACGGACTCGAGCGTGCGCTTTGTAATATTATTTCGTTAAATTAGTACGGGATAATTAAGCTTCGTTATAACGCATTGAAAAAAAACAAGTAATTGCCGATTTAATGTTCTGCGCCAAAAAAACGATCTCCCTCTCGTGTTTAATTACACTTACCGACGAACTTTGATGAAATTTAATGTTAATACATAATAACAACAACAATAGCAGCAACAAAAAAAACAACAGCAAAAAAACAACGACAACGACCGCAATAATCATACACGAATCCTCGTCACACGCAGTTGCCTTTTAATGTATATACAAGTTTAAACGAAAATGTAAAATTTCGATAAGTAGCGCATGACATTCCGACATATACTCCTCTTCTTTCATATAATTGAGAAATATTATCACGCTAATTGAATACAATTGAATATTGGTGACAGTCGAGCTTAGTGCGATGACAGAGCTCGAGATAGAGAAACGATACCGGGAGATACTTCACGCTTCTATAATATCTGTGACATTTTTTAATTTTTCGAGAATCGCGCGAGTTTAATTTGAAAAAAAAGAAAGCGGCGTCTCGCCAAACTATGCAGAGTCGACAGTACTGTAATAAAAAAATTTTCTAATACATGTAAAATCAATCGGCACCAAATTATATATAGTATTTTATATATATATATATATATATATATATATATATATATATATATATATATATAATTCGCTTGCACGCATAATTTTCCTTATACATATTATTTTCAGTATCAACAGCATACTTCAATAAATTCTGTTTCAGTAGTGCTGAATTTCAATATCAAACCTATCTAAACAGTTCCCCGTTCGTTGCCCCTTGTATACACAGGAAGTTCAGGCTGGGCATATTTTTACACCTAGGCCACGCCTACACTATTCACAAATTCGAAAATGCACGAAAATTCATTGTTTTGCCTCGCTTTCTAATCTGCTGGGATGAACATGCAG
Organism: Sycobia sp. Sy_11; assembly: GCA_018907035.1. Classification (NCBI taxonomy): domain Eukaryota; kingdom Metazoa; phylum Arthropoda; class Insecta; order Hymenoptera; family Epichrysomallidae; genus Sycobia; species Sycobia sp. Sy_11. The sequence goes on along the minus strand of JACCIC010000034.1, from coordinate 2,058,188 downwards.
TCCCCACAGTCTTGCGCCTCACGCTGGATTCACGAATTTCTTTTGGTCCTGCTTATTTCGATCGAACTTGGCATTTACGATTAACGATAGTTCGAAAACCAAGTCGAAAACCAGTCTGGCCTGCTATAATAAAAGAAGATCATATAATACGTGTCCTAATATTATAAAAGTTGCAATTTTCGGGTTTCCTGTCTTTAATTTTTATAATGGCACGCCTGCTTAAATTTTTACCATACGTATAAAGCGTACCGAAATGAAATGGTTCTGAATTATTCAGATGATTTTGCATCAGATTACTCGAAAAACATTGAGGGTAGTCATTGACTAATTATAAAACGTTTTTGTTTATTGTTATTCGGAAAAAAATTCTTAAACTGCATATGCTATCTACACTTTAATTATATTATTCAACATACTCATTGTTTCATTTATGTACATGAAACATATATTTCTAATATTTTTATTAGTTCAAATTTTAACGAGTTGCGTTTTTGTTTAAATATTACCAGAAACTGTTCGAATAGCATAAAAATGAGTTCTCTGTATATTTTTTAATAATGGTTAAATTACATCATAATTTGTCTTCATTTTTTAATTTTGCTATGAAAAATACGCAAATATAGCCTCGAGTATACGTGTTTTGTTATAAACGCGCAGATCGTCTTTTTTGTCATTAATATGAGATTCCAGTGTTCTTAATAATTTTTTTAATTGTGATCAATATATGGCATTGAAATGACAGTTGAATTTAAGTAACGTCTATAAAACGTTAATAAATAGCGTACGATTAGAATGAATTGATGGTTATAGATCATAATCAAAGCTATTTTTAGTGTGCCATCATAAAATGATTTTTTACTCGAGCAACTCAGCGATATCAGTGCCTTTAAAGGCCATGAACTTGAAGGCATTACGAGGCACAGGTTTAGAAAAATCCTTTACGTTACTATTTTCAAGTAGATACTTTCCCACTATTCTGATTAAAGTTACAAAAAACTTTTTTAGAAAAAATACGTTATTCCTGAAGTTTTCGAGTTTTGAAAAACAGGTAACTTGGCTAATTCTTATTATGGATTCTTTTGTGGAATGTTAACAAATAATTTTCTTCAGCGCGTACCTCAATTCTTAATTTAATATAGCAAATTTTCCATATATATAGCTTCCTAATTGTGATCAATGTCTAAAAAAAAATTGTCGGAGCGAGCTTATCGTCATTTTTTCTACGAGATACTAGCTTTATATTCAAATATTTTTTCAGCGCAGCAGAGACTGTTACGAGACTTTGCCAATTACTTTTACCATAAATATTTGAAATCATATCACACAGTAATAATTTCTAATTTACCTATATATATAGTGCGAAAAGGATGAAAATTGTGCGCAGATCTGAAATTTGAAACTTAATAACTCTGTCAAATGTAAGTTTGAAAATAAAATAAGCCCAGACTTTGTTCCTCTATTAATCAATGCAATATACGTTCGAAATATTAGAGTTTTAAATCACTCTCGGGCGCAAACGACGAACGGTCAAAACTATAATTTCTCGGACGAGAACATCGACCAGCCGCTCTGGACATTATTTTGCCGCTGTATTTTTCAGGCATTATTTGTGGAAAAAGGGTATCACCGACGTTATCGGTCAGTTTTTACTCTCCACCTGTTTTACCGTCAACAAAGTAATTTGTTATACATCAATGCCAATATTATATCCAAGGGATTGTAATTGTCGAGTCACGAAGCGGCTAAATTAAATTCCCTGAGCCTTCGAATTTGATCGATCGCGCCGAATTAAATCGGCGGCGTCTCTTACCTATACGTGTATACTTGTGGTTTCTACACACACGCGCGCGCGCGCGCACGCACGCACGCACGCACACACATATGCCAGTCCCGCAGGATTCCGCGAGACTATACGCGGCGTCTTTTCTTCCCGCCGCGCGCGCGTTTATAATAATACGAACCGAACTATATATACTAGAGAGATCCCGAGAGCACTTAATTACCGCGTAATAAATCGAGTCCGTATAACTTATGACAAAATAAAGCCGGGCGCGCTGCGCGGCGCGAGGAGCTGGAGGCGAGATAGAGAGAGCGATAGAGAGAGAGAGAGAGAGAGAGAGAGAGAGAGAGAGAGAGAGAGAGAGAGAGAGGAGAGAGAGGAGAGAGAGAGAGACAGGGAGAGAGAGAGAGACAGGGAGAGAGAGAGAGAGAGACAGGGAGAGAGACAGAGCGATTCTGAGGAGTCCGATAAAAACACGAAACACTAATTAACTTTTTACTATGAAAAAAGGAGTATATAAAGGTATCGGACCCGCGAGTGCAGAAAAAGAGGACCCGCGCAGAACTCTCGCCGGCGGCGGCGGCGGTGGCGGCCGCGCGGGAGTAAAAAAATTGAGCTACAAGCAGACCGCCGCATCAGGCCGCGCGCACGAATGCAGTTCGTTGCATTTTCGAGGCATAGGCCAGCGGCTACATAAGTCAAGGCCGGACCTGCGCCGTTCCCAGAATCGCTGGGATAATGTGCCGACTGCCCGCGTTCGTCTCTCTCTCTCTCTCTCTCTCTCTCCCCCTCTCGCGCGCACGCGCGCGCTTTATCTATCTGTCTCCTTTGCCTACTCCTCTTTCGCATCGGACGCGAGAGAGGCGCGGAAACGTGGCCTTCACCGACGAGCGGAGACGTGCGTCCGCCTTCCGCGCCCCATTTTGCCGTTGATAACGTAAATTCGTAAAAATAATCCCCAGGACAATGAGTGCAATTCTACTTGACTATTTTCTCCTCCTTCTCGATACACACCTTATAGAACGTGGTAGAAAAATTCCATAGAGCTGCCCGCGCTGCCAAATACCGCGAGTTATATATATACAGAGCTTTGCTCTTGACTTTGAGCCCACAGGCGCGAGCTGAAATAGAAGCGTCGCGTGATCGTCGACGTCGTCGTCGGACTTGTCAGACCCGCTGACCGATTCCCCCCTCTCTTGCTTTACATGGAAATAGAAATTTTTCGGAAAACCGAGCGAGGTCACTCGCGCTGTATTCCCGGAGATTCGCGAGATGTACACGTGCCAACGCGATACTATAGTTCTGATATATATATATATATATATATATATATATATATATATATGTATATATATGTATAGACATATATATGTTTGTATGCATAAACGTATACGCACTTGCGCGTACGTTGAGACAGAGAGAGAGAGAGAGAGAGAGAGAGAGAGAGAGAGAGAGAGAGGGAGAGAGTGGGAGAGTGGGCAGAGTGTTTCTACAAAATATTGTAAAGGTCGATTAAGGAGACGGTCTGACACAGTTTGTAAATGACACGACGGTGCCACGAGGCATCGTTCGCTGCCTTTTTTCCTCTTATTTTCCCTCGATATTTGTGTAAAATTTACGTGAAATTATAGGAGAGAACGGGCGCAACGAGTTGTGCGAGCTTCACTGTAACTTGAATAAATAACAGCGATTTTCGGAGTAATTCTATATTCAAGGTTTCCAGTGCATTTCACGAACTAAAACAACATGTACACATGCTCGAGCACACGCCGCAGTGCACGAGATACACAAACGCCTAATGTATCCATGTAATTGTGGTGATAAACCATTACTGTTTAACATTGTCATATATTTACCATGAATTGCAAGAGGCTTTATAATAATTTAGTTGCACTTGCGATTAATTTTATGTATGTATGTGTATGCGTGCGTGTGTGTGTGTGTGTGTGTGTGTGTGTGTGTGTGTGTGTACGCGTTTTTTGCAACGAGTACAAAAGCTATAAATAATTGAAGAATTCAACGTTATATCGTGCTTCGCTTTGGGAATTCCGTTAAAAGGTTGGCGTTTACTTTTGTTTAGACAAGTCAATTTTTCAATCTAAAACAGCGGTATTTTAATCCAAGGAATGTAGAGTATTCCTAGATAGATCGGCTACAAGCTAAATAGCACCGCCATTAATTCGAGACGGCAATGACTAATGTATTTGACTGGGGCATTGGATATACATAATTATATAATTACGCTCAGATGTACGTATATATATATATGAAATTGTGACGCGCGATGACAGAAAAAAACTAATGAACTTTTTGGCAGCTCGGCCCATTTCATTGCTTCCTGGTTGAAACGTTTTGACTAACGTTAGGAAACTCTGTAAGTTGAATAGAAATTAGTCTAGAGATAAATTTAAGTGCTCTTCTACCTAATGTATATTCCTGGCTAATTAGAAATAGTATATATATTTTGATGCATTGAAAATATTATATCTGCATTCAAACTCTCAAGTATATTTAATTTCAAATTAAACTTAACATTGTAAAAAAAGGGGCCAACGATGAGAATATTAAATTTTTATAAGTATATGATGTATAATTATAAGGAAGAACAATTTTCTTCTATATAAATGTGCGTATGTATAAAATTCGAGGGATTTTTGCAGCGAAGTATAAATTTATATCAAACGCAACTGATTCTGATCTAATAAGTACGTGATATTCAAAAAATCTATATAGTACATCTTGTCCTTGAAATAATCTTTAGACTTTTATCTCTAGTCCAACTGCGTGAAAAATTAGACAATCCATTTTTAACCCCGAAAATTTTTCTCAATCTGAAAATGTTCTCGTTCAATTTTCCATCTTAAAAAATGAGAATAAATCAGTCCTAAAGAAATATTCCAGCATATATTCTTTTGAATTATATATAACATAAACACACAATTTATTATATATTATAACCATAATTAAATTCCAATATCATGAAAAAAGTGATATTTCGAATATTGTTTTTAGTTTATAAATATCGCGCACGCACTTTGTATTGAAACCTTTTCAAAAGATTCCGCAAATATTCAACGTATATTTCAAACAGTTCCAAAATTATCCACAGATCTATATATCGATTGAACAAATTCTTAGCTCGTAGAGCTCTACAATGTATATAATAATTTGTATACTAATTATTCAAACGCTTGCGTGGCAATTAGCGCCAGTTACGCTTGGCACTACTTCTCGCGGGTTTACTTCGACCGTGTATTTTTATGCTTACTAAATTTTTCCATTTAAACCACATAGTGCCATTAGTTTATATATATATATATATATATATATATATATATATATATATATATATATATATATAATTGTAAGTTTTTCGAACGCAGTTTCAGTCCATTAAAAAAATTCTAGAAGCGCGTCGCAAAATTTTATAAGATAGCACGCGCAACCTTAAATTGATCAACTCGCCCCCTATATACGCGACTAAAGATCCGAAAGACAGAAAAAGAAAATAAAATTACGAAAAAAGCAAAGCATAAGGAAGAAATAAACGAGAAAGAAGGCGGCCCGAGAAAGAAATGCGCACAACACGAGTCCCATCGAGCCAAAAGAAAAACTGCACACTTTTCCCTTATATACACGCCGAAAGCCCATCTATCTCCTGCGATTCGTATCTCGGGGCTCGATTTGAATTTCTTATTCCTCCCCAAACTTCTTTCCTTCTCTCTCGTCCGTCTTCCTATATATATATATATAGGCAGCGAGTGCTGTCGTGGCGTCCTTGCGTCTTTGGTATATACCGACCTCCTCGTTGGCAGCCGTATAGATCGTCCCCTCCTATTTCTGCGCTTGACAAAATTGAAATACAAAACCTGCCGCCGCCGTCGCCGCCGTCGTTTCGCTGTGTTGCGTCCGCGGTATAGTATCGGTTTCGGTATGCATGTATATGTGTATGCATGTACACATAGTCCGGTGCCTTCGAAACCGGCCATACTTCGCCCCGCACGCGGGAGAGGCGAAGCCGAACGAATCGAATGGGAGTGCGGGTGGAAGGGGGCAGGTGAGACTCTCTCACCGATCAGTATATATATACCGCGTGCGAAAAGGATTCGCGAGCGTGCGCGCCGCGATCGCACGATTTTGCTAATCTTATACGGTCAAATCGTTTTCTGTATAAAAGGCCGTGCGGCCGCTCCGTATTATCGCAGCGCATAGGGAGGAAGGAAATTAGCGATTTTTAATGTATTACAGGCGGTATATTAGTAACTCCCGTCAGGAAATTGTTGCATCCGACGCGAGGGACTCGCTGCTCAAGGCTTTTAGACTATAGTTGTATATATATATATATATACAAAGTGTAATTTTAGAGAAGTTATGATTCGACTTTCCTCGAGGCTTTTCTGCAACAGCAGCCACCGCGAGACCAAACCATTTGCAGAGATCGAAGAGGAGCAGGTCAGCAATTTCTGCACGCAGCGCATAGTACACATATATAAGTATAGCTGATAACGTGTGCGTGCGCATGGCGTGTGCATGTGCGTGGACACTGCACATATACGCGTGTACATAAAATGAAAAAACGCTCGCCTCGTAATGAGCAATCGTTTTAAGCCTCCAGCGCAGCGGGCTTCCCGAGAGGCCTCCCCCTTTTTAATTTGCAGTTACAGATTCGACAAAATGAAAAGGTTTGGAGAAAAAAAACATCGTTGATGCCTTTCTGCGCAGTTTTGCACAGTTTCTGCCCGGCGCTTTCCAATCGATTCATCGTCAAATTAATTCCGTGGTATATATAAGGAGAATCTCGGATAAATAGCGTGCTCGAACATTTTTTGCCGACTGCTGCGTGAGATATTTAATAGATAAATTTAATTTATTTTCAACACGTAAATGTAAGCTGTATAAAAGTTTTTAATAGCGCCCGCTGAACTAATTGTATGTGCAGTGTTTATTATAAGAACTTACACTTTACTGGGAATTTGCATTTAATAAAAGTAGTTAAATAAATAATCAAACATGTAACGCGTATATACAGATTCCCATCAGTCACCGACTAAATGAAGCAGAATCAAGTTATAATTCGGAATTTTGGAAATGCTATACTGACAGGCCGAGCCGTTGTAATTTAGTATGCGCGCGTCGCTCTCATTTTCACGGAGTGGCATAATTCCGCGTACATCAGCCGTACAGAGCGAACGAAAGTTCGTCTTATTATGTTTACGGAAATTTGGAACTATATTACGATTCTACATACCCGCGGTAGTGCGTGGCGGGGGGTGGCTGGATGGGCGTTGAAGGTTTCAGCGGAGAACGTCAGACGCATTAATATTTCGAGGGAGTATTTACTAATGATTGCAATTATTACGACGATGTGTTGAATATTAAATGTATAGAAATACGAGGCATGCTGCAGTAAGTTATATATGAAGAAAACATACTAAAAAACAATTTAGGTTACAAACAATTAGACCGACAAAAAGATCTTTATTGATGTTTTCGACTTGTTCTGCATCTTCGAAACTGTCATATATGCTCCCTTTTGCCTAATCGTCGCTGTATACACTTTCTCAGTAAGCACATATTTTCGAAAAAGAATTTTTTACGAATAACAAATGCTCGTCATAAATGTAATGTTCAAAGTATTAATTAAGTGAGAATAAAAAAATTTAATAAATAAAATGCTCAAATAATAAGTAACGAAAATGTGCACGCACTCTGTAGGTAGCGAGCCACGTTTATCGAATACCAGCTCAAAGTAACGATATTCGATTACTCATACTAGAAAGTTCATTTGTATCGATACACCTAAACTTTCGGATTGATTCCATGCATATTTACTCGGTCGATAGATGCTTTTTTGTTTTACAGGCACCTGCGAATTAAATCGGTTTACCAAGTGAAGTTAATCAGTTATTTTCTCTAGAATACAGAAAATACGAATTTTTGCGCAAAAAATGGTTTTAGATTGAACAGTTTGTATTTTTATTCGAGTTTTTACTTCCTATAAGATGTAGTTATAATGTAAAGGAATTCTCCTCTACTTTCTTAATACCTTAATTACGCATTCAAAATCATTGTATAAATTTGTAGGTGAATTAATTTTTCAGAAATAATTCTTAATTGCCTCTTTTCCAATTATTGTATAACGGATATTTGTTTAATCTTTCAGTGATCATATACAAACGTATATGTAAGTCCTTTTATAAAAGATGGATTTAAAAATAATCTTTTATAAATCTTTAAAAAATTACCGCTACTTGTTGTATTTACAAGTCTCGGAATGTCCAATATCTCGGAAATGTGTGTCCGATGCGTTATATAACCGTATATGAAATTTCCAAATTTGTTCAGTTATCCTGATTGCAATGGCACAGACAGCAACTAAGCGCGCATTTAACGCCGCGCGCAAGCTTAAACTCGCATTATAAAACATTTAATACAGTAACTCATATGTATACTCGTATGTATAATTTTGTCTTCGCACTCGCCTACAGCGACCTCTCCCGCTCTTTTTTTTGCTTAACCTGCGCAGACGCGACGTTGTAGTCCGCCTCCCCCGTATACGAAAAAAATGTCCCTCTTGCGCGCGCGCGCGCGTGCGCGAGGGACCACTCGACACGTTTATATACGTCCCGGGGCGCGATTCCGAGAATTATTGGCATCTCCCTTTCCCTAATCGCGTTCGCCATCAGGGTCGGACAGGCTCAAATACCTGGTGCACACTTATCGCTTACATTCGTTTATAGCCAGTTCAAAGTTGTATATGTATTATATATATATATATATATATATATATATATATATATATATATATATATATATATAGGTACCTTATATATACCTATACGTATAAGAGCGAATCACACAGCAGTGTCTCGCTCGGCGTTTTTTCTTTCTTGGCGCGCTCTATAAGTAAACGTTATATCGCGCTGTGCAGCTCCGTATATATATATATATATATTTAGATTTACCTTCAAGACTGCGAATTCGCAATTTACTCCTTTCGTCGAGCTATATAGCATCTATTCACAAGGCGGAATACATATAGAGACTTATACGCGATTCATTCGCGAAATATATAAATCGATTCGAGCGCGCGCGTGCATCAGTGCTCTATGTATTTACGCGTGCGTGCGCTCGGCTCGAAAAAAAGACTTCCTTATCAATCGACATCTGATCGTGCGCGCCGAGTATACGGGCATACGAAAAAAAAAAATTCCTCATTAAGCCCGAGCTATATACCATTCGCGGCTTGTGCCAGCTTCCACTTTTTTCGAGGTTCTCTCTTTCGTCTCGTCTCTCTTTCTCCGGCTCGATCAGCATTTTTTTTTTTTATAAACTTTAGATTGATTATCTTGAGAATAACGCTTTGTAATATAGATTTCAACAATGTAGGACGGATGTATATATGCTCGTGTCTGTTGTGTCTGTGAATATATGGTATATCTTATTAAATAAAAAAAGATTTTTTTATAAATAGATTTGTGCAAATAGAATAATTTCAATGCGCAGCGGGAGCGCCGTGTTCGTTTTTATATATACAATGTTAATATTTCTTATAGTCGTCGGCTTGTCATTAATAAAGATTTTTTTCCAAAAATTTTTTTTCGCAAACAAGCAATATTGTATTTTTATTGTATCTGTAAGTTTAGGTATCTTTTCTTTTATTGAAATTGTCGCATAACATAAATATTATTCTTTTTAGTTGTTTAAAATTTTAATAAAATCATTTAGAATTAATTTTTTTTAAAAGAATTTATTTTGTTATTATTAAGGATTGAACATAAAAAGAAAATATAAAATATTGAAACATAGAAATAGCTGTATATATACGTAAATAAATCATATTGAACATTTTTAGAAATATACTGCTAAAAATTGCAGACTATTAATAGCGTGTACAAGATTCTGTATGTAATTAAAAATAATTTTCTCGCACAGGCCTCAACTTTTTTCATATGCTCAATAAAAATAAATTTTAAGTTATCGACAAATTGTTTTAGTAAAAAATAGACGCATATTTTAGTAAAAAAGAAAACGCAGTATTTTTATGTGCTATAGCATGACCGTCTATAAAAAGACGTAATCGTTTATATCGTACTACTTTTATCCTCCAAAATCTTATTTTATTCTCCAAACTTTTCTGCAACTATAATATCATCGAAAACACAAAAATTAAATAAACGACCTATTGGAATTATCGGTTGAGATTTTTCATGATTTGTTTTATCCGTATCATTATCATCACAAAATAACAACAAACATTGCTTATATATAACTTCAAACTCGGATAAAATTATATCTACTTTAAAATGAAAACAAAAATTGAATATCGATCGGTAGTTTTTGCTATATTGTAAGGACAGTTTTATGAAAATGATTTTTCAAGAAACGCTTTCATTTTTCTACATGTCAAAGTAAATTAAACTTTTTACAGGATAAACCATTTTTGAAATATATTTAATATGTTCTATTAAATTTTCCTCTGTTTACTCAGCTAACCAAATCGTAGAAAAAAAATGTACTTGTTGATGAACTTTGATAAGAACGTTCACATGGTAGATCGTTTCCAAATCTTTTAATTATCATATTATTTCTGAAATTTGTTGTTTTTTTATTAATAATTATTTGCAACTGTAATGTATGCACAAAAAATCACTACAAAATTGATTTGAGAATAAATTTATTTATAACTTATTTTTTAAAATATGTTTAATTATTATGCAATGATTGTTTAGGATTATATATGTACGAGTATGATCATATTGAGTTTTAATATAAAATTTTAAACCTGCGAGAAGAAAATGTAAAGCACGCGATAAGCTGGATTATATACTCAAGCCATAAAATTATTCAATGATGAAAAGAACAAAAATAAAAATGGTCGATATTCGTGCTCGCTTCGTTATTTTTTCCCACGAAAATTAATTAGCCAAATTTAATTTCAGAGAGTCGCTTTGTATATGTATATTAAAAAAATGTGGTTTTATCTCGAATTTAAAATTCCAACTTTATAATAACGTGACTAAGACCGCGACTGAACTAATATTTAAGCGTGAATAATTGAAATTCATTTCTTTTTTTTTACAAAACTCTTCGTTAAAATGGCGAGGCCGCAGGCGCGGAGCTCGTTAAAATCTAATTTTAAATTTGCATTTCGAATTTCCCTAGAAGCAGAAAGAAAAAAAAGAAACATAAAATATATAGGGGTGCGGATTAATTGAATTTGTTAAAAAACTTTCCCAATGTCGGGGGTGCATATGATAGTAAGTTATTTTTTGAATCGCTATATATAATATATGTGTACAGTATTGAAGCTCGCGCCTGGTTGCGACAAGTTTTATACATACGCGCGTCTTCTAATACAATTTATCGTCCATATTAAATATAACTTGAGAACTGGTAAAGATATAAGTATAAATAACTCCTTCATTTGCCAATATAGAAAACTGCCTCGGAATAAATCATCGGTCGAAACGACAATTTTACGCGCGCGCTCTCGCGCGAGCTCATAAAACACGATTAAATTCAATTAAAGCCCCATTTTATTTCCGATCCCGGGGAGTGCGCGCACCGACAAGTCGAAAAAAACTGTCCACGTAGACGCATTTCACGCCTGCAGGCATGTTGATTGGGTATCCGGCCTCTCTCTCTTTCTATCTCTCTCTCTCTCTCTCTCTCTGTCTCGTTCTCGGGACCGCTGGGTGCCGCTTGTATATATATATATATAGGTATTTTTTTGCGTGGGTGACAAGAGGCGACGACTGGCTATAATGCAACCCCAAGGCCTTATTGAAAGAATGAGATGCAATCGAGTCCGCGGGAGAGGAAAAAATTGCCAAGCTTCGAAAGGGTCTCTCTCTCTCTCTCTCTCTCTCGCTCTCTCCGGTATCTCCCTGATTTCTCCCCTCGCCCCGGCCCATCCCACTTCGCATCGCGCCGCGCGATTGTCAGTTAACCGGATGCCCACCAGGCCAGGGAACGACCGGAGAATACTAAACGCCCGCGCGTCCGTTGTGTTTACACGAAAACACTCTGTAACGATGCCGCCGCGCCGCACATATATATATATATATAGCCGCGCGCGTTGAGCGGTCTCTGGAAGGAGCGAGGTCGCGCGGCGGCGGCCGCGGCGGCAGAGAGAGGCGCTTCGATGAGCGATCCTCGCGCGAGAATGAGAAGGGTCAAAAAAGCAAGGAGGTGGAGGAGGAGGACGGGGGTTGCGGGGAGCAGAGGAAGCGCCGAGGAGACGAAGAAACGAGGCGCGAGCGAGGAAGAGGCGCGCGCGCGCGTGTGTGTATACCCGGTATACAGGAGGTTCAAGGGGATTCGAGAGCGGCTTTACGATCGACCGTGCTATATAGTGCAACATCGGACGACGCGCGCCGCCCTTAATAGCGTCGCCTCCGCTGACATTTTGCTCAGTCGTTTACCTTGTCGCGCGCTCGCGCGATTACGGTTAATTTCTGGTATATTTTTCTGCCATAATGGAGCCGGACATTTTTCTTCGCATTCCTCCACGCGGACGTATTATATCCGCATGATGATACGCGGGCGCGGGGAGCGCGGCTCGGGACGGCGGTGAAGAGGGAGAAAGAATTATAATTCATCGGCTCGTTCGTTATCTGTGCTTATGAAAAATTAATTCAGCGAGAACAGATCGTTCGAGGGGCGATTTGATTAATGCGCGATAAAATTAGCAAGCGAGATCGCCTGTACTCGTAGAGTGAGAGAAAGCTTTTTTGCGTCTCTCTCTTTCGTTTCTTTGACGGGAGCTAGACGGTGGATTTTTGTTTATTTTAAAAAAAAGATCGGATCCTCCGGTGCTCTTCATTGTATTTTTAGAATTGATAAGGGTTCGACAGGATATTGGAGTTTGAATATAAGTGTTTTTGAGGCCTCGGTATATTATAAATCTTTCGGTCGGAGTGTCGGCAGCTGCTCGAGTGTTTTTCGTTCTTATAAAAAAGAAACAAAATTTTAGCACTCATTGTTAGCAGACAGTTATGAAATTACAGATCTTTGATTTTCTTCCCGATATTCGATAGAGTGAAAAGCAGATTTTACATATTCCCCATCTATACGAAGTTTCTGATTTGATCTAGCATTACAATCTCGATCGATCAGTTATCTTCTTATTCATAGACTTTACGTAATCGTAAACGAAACCTCTCGATTTCAATATGCAAATCGATCAAAAACTCAAAAAGGTCAAAAAGCGTTGGGAAAAAGTCGTTAAAAAAAGTGAAATGTGGACCAGAAATGGATTAACATATTATATATACACGCAATGGCCTGAAACTATCAGATGACCGAAATACTTAATTTTCATATAACAGAATCGATGCAGGATATGTATAAAAAATATTTAGTAATATGGTTATATCTGCAGATAAATTCGAAGAGAGCTGAGAACACGAGGAATAGGACATAATTTTTTTTTGTCAAAATATATTTTAAAAAAACATTTCATTTATATGTAAATTTAAACGCAAACTTTTGAAATATACATTCTATAAATAATGCATGACATTAACGATTATTTTATATCTTTATAAAAAGAAGAGGCGTGCTTTACAAAATCGAGCGAAGTCGAACATCATCCGCCTTATCGGTCAACATTCGTTGCAATTAGCTTTCATAGATTATAATAAATTAATAATTTTTTATTACCGAATGTATATATATATATATATATATATATATATATATATATATATATATATATATATATATATAGACATAATCAATTGACGAGACAAGGTAAAAATTCGTTCACGAGGAAGAAGAAAAATTACTTGAAACAAGTGATTCAAAGAAATCTAAAAAAGTGCATTTTAATGATTATAATAGTCAATTCTATTTTATTAAAAAATAGAAAAATCCTTGATGCATTTTAATCATGCGATTTTTGTCGATCTTTTACGATCTTTTCAACAAACTCAAATAATACGTATACGTATACATTCCAACCTTGTGTATAATCATCTTCGTCTAAACTAAAATATAAAATCTACGATAATAGAATGAAAATAAATTTTGTTCATAAAGAACAATCTATTCCTTCGTCAAAAATTATTTTTCTCATCTATAATGTGCAACATTTTAAGCTGTGATAGACATCGCTTCACGAACTGTATGATTTTAAGGCTGTATATGTATGTCTCAAGATATAAAAATGTAGTAATTATTATACCGTAATCTTAGTATTACTACTTTTACTACTTATAACGCAATTTCTATAATATAGAAACCTCCGTCCCCCATCTTGGCTACGCGAATGTATCCAGATGACGCGCCGATCAATGAGATCTCGCATCACATAGGAGACGTCCTTTAAAGCACATCGACACGCCCAATTAATATACTAAATTATGTATCATATACTCACCGCTGAAGCCGATAGATTTTCACAGGAAGGGAGATATAACAACCTCGGCTGCTCATTGTCGCGTAAACCGATAAGTCCCCCACCCCCCGCGTGGCGGACGTACTATATTCTACTCCTATATAGTTTAAACATATATTGAACGACGATAATTATTGACCGTACGGAGCGCGCCGACTCCCAGCTGATATATATATATATATATATATATATATATATATATATATATATATATATATATAATATAGTTCGTGGTCGCGCACGCAAACAAACCCGTCACCCATGTATGATCTATAAAGTCGTCCGGAAATGCACGCGCGCACGACGAAAGAGGTTCCCGCTTTCCCATCCCCTCCCGCTCTCGCCGTTCGCCTCGCCCCCGCGCGCTCGTCGCTCTATAGTCGGCTGCGACCAACGAGCCGAGCTGGAGCGAGGCTATGGAGCGAGGCTGTCGCTTTTTGCCGAGCCCCCGCTACCTATACTATAATATACACTGTGATGCGCGCACGATAAAACTGGACGCGTCTCTCGTATATAAATGATAAAGAAGATAGAGAGCCGGGTTAATAAGATCGAAAAGGCGCGGGCGAGCGATAACGATTTCTGCCATTATATGGCGAACACCCTCGGCGAGCGGGGCAGAAAGAGAGAGAGAGACAGTTTTTGCTATATGAACTATATATGCAAGTCTTGCTCGGATGCGTTCGCGGTGCGCTGCCGGTCTCTCCTATTGATTCCGGCTTTCGGAAATAATGAGGCTTCGGGATGAATAATTCAGAAAGAGACCGAGAGAGACAGTTAGAGAAACCGAGAGAGAGAGAGCAGGAGGGAGTAAAGGCTGTTTTGACAAACGCATCGCCTATTCGAGCTATAGAAGAGCGCTTCCTAGATGCCGGAGAAGCATTGATTAACGAGGCAGGGCAGTTTTTTTCTCCTCCTGACATTTCCTCTTTCTCTCTTTCTCTCTCTTTCTCTCTTTCTCTCTCTCTCTCTCTCTCTCTCTCTCTCTCTCCCAAAGTCTCGCCTTTGCGCTGATTCCAGCTCTATTTGCTCCATTCGGGGCGGGCGAAAAATGTCGTACATAAAAAATTGTGACAAAATTACGTTGTGGATTCTATATATACTAGGCTGCGAATCGCCATAACAATCTACGCGCATAATGCAAATGTATACATATATACATATATGTATACACACATATATATATATATATATATATATATATATATATATACATATATACATACATACATATATATATATATATATACATATGTACATACATACATACATATATATATATATATATATATATATATATATATATATATATATATATATAAGATCGCAGCAAAGGACGTCGATTTTTGTAGTTGTTGTTATTGCTGTTATTGCGGTTGTTGGTGTTATTATTATTTTTCTTATTATTTATACTAATACTAATAGAAATTAGGATAAGGACGTCGGATCGATGGATAATATCAGACCGAGTCTAAACCTCGACAGAAACTGTGGATCGCGTCGATTTAAATGCAAAATGCAGAATTACATTAACATTGTGGGTAAGATTTTCGATTCACATTCTGCATGAGAATTTCAAACATTTATTATAGAATCTGATTTATTAACTTTTATCAATATTACGGTATTATATAGTTTCATTATTATTCATAAAGTTACTAGTAATCTAATGAATATACATATTCTTCTTTACCTAATCCGTTCATTCTTATTAGTCAAGTTGAAGTTCCTATTTACATAGTTGCTTGTTGATGGCTTAACGAATCTGTAAATTCTTATCCAAAGTATTTCGAATCTGCTCTTTTCAAATTTTAAGCAGAAAATTGAAACAGTCCATTTCTAACTGTACTTTAAAATTTAAAATATATATTAAAACGATTATTTTCAAATCTACATATTCAGAATGAAATAAATTTGTGCAGTAATTAAGCTACGAAAACTTTGGCTCAAATATTTAATTAATGAAGATGCATGTTTAGAAGGTTTTATTAATCATCAAAATACTTTGAAGGTATCCCCAATGTCGACTAAATCATTATCTTATATATTACTTTCACATTTATAAAAAATGTTTTAGAATTATAAAAACTTAGTAATATATGTCTGCCCAGTTTAGATTTTCTCAAAATTTAATAATAGTATATACATTTCCTGAATATAAAAGCCCTATATTTCAGTACCTTTCCTGTTATTCCTCTTATTTCCTTATTTCCTTATTTCATTTGTTATCGCGAGTACATGCAAAGAGTTTCAAAGTACTACCTATTTCTTGACTAAACAAAGAGTGAAAGTAACTACGTTTACCCAAGGGATTGGTAAAAAGAAATTCTTTTCAGATAAATTCGTAATATTGCGATTCGAAATAAATATGTTCATTTGAAGAACAGCTTTGCGAACCTTTATTCTTTAAAATAAAGAGCTACTAACAAGGCGAGAGTCACTTACTTGCATGCTAAGTTTTCCTGTAACAGACGCGTACCCCGGTGAGTAACTTAAATTTTTTTCGAACGCATTCTTCAAATTATACAGGATTTTAGACTATTAAAAAAATTACATTTTTTATTTACTAAAGTGTATAAAACTTATATCAAATGTATAATATTATTATAAAAGACCATAGATTATGTGTAATTTCTACATTATAAATCCTTGCGATTAAGGACATTATATTAAACACAATTAATGCATGATAATAATATTCACTTTCAAATATTATTTATAATTATATTATTTTTCTGCATTATTTTTTTCTAATAATCATGCTTAATTGCAAGGACATTTAATGCTTCTTTAGGTTTCTGTTTTAAAAAATAACAAAAAATTCATGAAATTGAAATAATATGGTTGTTTTATTTATTATTTATAAACATTTAAAAAAATTTATGTAATTGTTTTAGTAATATAAAATATTATAGATAGTTAAGAATATATTTCAGGAAATTTAAATTATTTCAGTGAATATATATATATATATATATATATATATATATATATATATATATTATACATGTTAGTATATATGTATTATATTATACATGTTAGTTCAAAATTTGAATTCAAAATTTTTTTACTCTACAACGGTAATGTGCTCCATTTCTATATTATGTATTAGAAAAAACCTTGTCAATTACAGATAAATTTAGGACTCAAAACAACTTTTGTAATTCCCTATTGTAACCATACAACTTTAACAATTGAACCTTTTGCTATGGCTGGAAAAAGGCTAAAATCAGAAAAGCCTTTTCCAAAATTTTGCTCACATAAAAAAAATATTGAAAAATTTATTTTTTCATTTAAATTCAACATCAATAATACAATGGGAAGAAGTGTAAAAGTGAAAATTTTCTTTCGAATTCAGAAAACGAACTGTCGAAAATAATCAGCTGTGATTTTTTTAATTTCGTTTAAAACAAAAACGTTGTCAGAGTTTGAGTTTGGCGGATGAAAATCAATTTATTGAGTCAGAAAGGGTTTTAAAGCGACTATTCCTTGTCATTATACCTTGTAATAATTATACTTACGTAACCCGTTTCATCTGACAATTATTTTAAGTACTCTTGTTTGAAATCAATAAAATGAAATCAAATATTATTCAATATTGTGTAATAAAAACCAAATGATTCCTATGAAATTTGAATACCAAAAAAATTAATTAATATTTGTACTCGAAATTTGCCTCAATTTCATACAGTTGTAATTGGCAATAGCTGTTCCTACATAAATATATAATTTAACTTTTATTTGGACATCCAAAAGTGTTCCTATAAATATAATGTGTATCTTATATATCAGTGAAGATGCCTTAAGTACATCCTTAAAAGTATCTACATAATTAGAAGTAGCGTCTTAATAAACTTTTTTCAAGAAATTTCATAATATCAAGCGGTTCTAATTTCGATTAGCCGTTGGCGTAGTTCGCGAAGAAACAAAAAACAAAGTAAATGAAAGCCGCGATGACGCAAAAGGGGCACGTGCAACAAGTAGTCCTGCATCAAGCGGTCAAAAGGCAGCAGCGATAAATGTCGCAGTAGTGAGCCTCGCTTAGCACTAGTGCGCGGCTTAAAAGACAACAGCGAGAGAGAGAGAGAGAGAGAGAGAGAGAGAGAGAGAGAGAGAGATGAAAAACCAAATAAAGGAGGATGCGTATATATATATATATATATATATATATATATATATATACACGTAGCCGGTCGGATTTATTTACGGTAGCGTATTAAAGTTTATGTCATCCCGGACGTTACCAGGGGCGGGGAGGGGTTCGACCGGTCTATCTATATATATATATATATATATATATATATATATATATATATATATATATATATAACTCCACATAGCGAAATAGTACGACGGCAGGAAATAACGCGCCGTCGTTACGCTAACGGTAATAATAATAGCTGTGACTGTTAGGCGAAAAAAAAATTTGCCTCCGCGGCAGCGGCGCGCACATGCATACAGCCCCGGACCTGACGGCTCCCGCAGCACGCGCAACTTATGGTATCTTCTCTCTGTTGCATATACCGTTTACATTATGTGTGTGTATATATACATTACAGTACAGTGCGTAAAAATGTTGAGATTAATCGCCTGTTGCTTTTTTTCTCTTAATTTCTATAGTATAGATTACTGTTCAAATGCATGTGATGTGTAATTCAGAATAAGTTTTCAAGTTTTCAACATCCTTTAGGCTATTTATTTACTTACTTTTTATTTTAATAATTGTTTTTTTATTAATTATATATATATATATATATATATATATATATATATATATATATATATATAATAGTTATTCAGTATAATATCGGATTTTTTTTCGAAGTCAATATATATTTTTTATTAGAAAATCTTGCCAAGGAAGAATCAATTGTCACGAATGAACGACGATAATTAACGGTAAAATATCGATAACAATTCCCATTATCTAGCCTGCATATAATGAAAAAGTGTTCAAAAGAAAATGCAATAGCCCTCTCCTCGCTCTTGCGCAAGTTCGAACGTCAAATGTTATCCGTTCGGATTTACAAGCATCCGTTAAGGATTAAAACGACACTCGCAAAAACGCAAATCCGATAAAAAGCTCGTCTTTAAAATTTAACTGTTGTGGTGCAATGCTATTCTCATTATACTAGTTATATGTATATATAATGCAGGATATTGGAGAGGGAAGTGTAAACGAGCTGTTTATGGACCGAGATTTTGCGAGTTTCTTAACGATTCATTCCTATCTTAAGTTCTTGCTCATATATAGACCAAATCAAATCTTTTTAACAAACTCTGGAGATACGAGGCAGTCGCTGTGATTTTATGCCTATTGTCCATATCTTATGTATACGCATTGACACACACACGCGCGTGCACGTGTGTATATATAATGAGATTTTCACGGCGGGCGGGAGTAAGGTACAGTCTGGTACAGTTCGTGGTTTTTGCAGGACGCCGCATTGCTTGACATGCTTTAAGGATATACCTATATATAAATATATATATATATTACGAACGACTATAGGGGAATTGGCCGCGGTGGCGGTACGAGAAGGGGGGTGGGAGTTGGTAGAGTCACGTGCCGGCCATTAATGCGCCTTATGGTGCATAAAGTCGCCAACGGGTAATGCGGGCGCAAATTAAACTGGTAGGGGTTGGGAGAGTCGAGGGGGTGTATATATAGTATAGGTGCTGGAAAAGCTGTGACGAATCGGCGGGGCAGGGGAGGGGGTAATGCACTGGGACTAATTGTGCGAGCAACATTATTTTCAGGTTATACACGGTTGATTGTTCTGGTCGCATATACTGTTTCCGAGTTTGGTATGTAGTTTTCTCTATCTCCCTCTCTATCTCCTTACTCTCTCTCTCTCTCTCTCTCTCTCTCGCTCCGTGACCATATACACGCACGCAACGGGCATATAAGTCTTCTTCCGCTCGTTACCTCTCACCACTGTGCGCACCTGCGCTCTATATATATATTGACGCGCGCGTTAAATTGTCCCCGGGGCAACGGTCTCGGACTCTGCTCTCCCGGGGCAAATTTGTTTTCCAAATTTCCGTCGCGTTAATGTGTCTGACCTGGCACCTCGCATCTCTAAAGTGGAGAGAGCAACAGAGAGAGAGAGAGAGAGAGAGAGAGAGAGAGAGAGAGAGAGAGAGAGAGAGAGAGAGAGGGAGAGAGAGAGAGATATGATTCGATTTAATACTTCGTGAGGTTCGTTATCATATAACCGATTGTAACGGCGAACGCGGAAGTGGACAGGAAGAAAAATAAACGATCTATAACAATACCGCGTCTGTTACTATTATTGTTGTGAATAATATGAAACATATCGGGATAACGATAGTATAATTGGTCTCGATTGTAAGGGATGATCAATTATTGTTCCCTTCCCCATAGTTTAATTCTCCAAATTAAAAACTGTAATATGATAGGGGCTCCGATTCTTTTTTTATTATCCTTGTGCAAAGTTAGAACGAATACGAAAATATAAGAATATTGGGATCGATTAAACTTTTTCGAGCTTTAGTCACGACTATATATAAGTAGTGCAATACCTGCTGTATTCTGCCGTAATTAAATTGAAACATTGGTTTAGTCATTGATTGATTTACTCAATGTATTGTAATATTAGATCAGAAGTTTGTAAATTTATTTAAATCGTTTCAATTTTTTTTAATGCTGTATTTACCAATGCAAATATAATTAATTTGTGAAATTCTAATAACTCATTGAATCATATTCATGTTTTTTAAAATAATAAATATGAATGCAATCGGTTTCGTACTAGATGTAAATAAAATTGACTTCAATTTGATATATATGGCCTTTATTCGTTTCAATTATTTAATCAGATACATTTGGCTAAATCATTCATTTGAATTCAAGAAGTTTTTCTACTATACTAGTAAATTCTTAAATTTAAGTAATACATTTTTTTTATAATAAATTAATGCTTTCGTTAAGTATATCGTGTATTCTACAAAAGATTATAAAAATTTCAAAGAGCTTATTATGGGGTGAGAATAATTACGATTCGTGCCTTAGGTAAAAAAGCCAAGATTAACGCGAGCAGAACGTTCATTACGAAATCACTTTATCCAATGAGTCATCTTACACGTCGAACATATATAACGTTTCTAATAAATTAATGTGAAACATCGATGCATCTAACGTTATTATAATTTTAAAACAGTCTCTGTCGCTTTACAGATAAGACACCCGTGAACTTTTTCATATAATATTATTGTCCGTAGACTTTTATTATGTAAAGCATTCAGGAATTTCAGCTTTTCCTCAATTAATCACGCGCCTAATTAATTTACATGAATTAACGCGCCGATGATCTATAGACTCTTTCCGTAAATCGCTTCGTTTTACAAAGTATAGATTATATGATACGCATTTCACGCGGCGGATATTATAATAAATTATATAGCGATAAATAGTTCCGCCTCAATTTCATTAATTCCTTATAGGCTTTTTATCAATTTTTGATACCTCGATAATGCCCGCTGTCAAATTTATTGTATATAGGAATAATTAATTCGCCACTCCTTCGCTCGCTGGACAGAGCGCAGACCCAAAGTAAATAGAGAGATATATTGTACTTTCAACAATTTATACTGTACACTATATTAATGCGCGTCTGTTCTAAAAAATATATAATAATCGTTATTAATTGTCGCTATATATAGTTCGGCTCTCCGTAAGCTTCAATATAAAGCCTATATATTCGTTATACGGTCGCTTGACCCGCTACCAAGCAATTTTTCCACCTCTTTCCCCCTTCCCCTCACCAACAGTCTCCCCCAACAGCGTTTTGCTATATATATATATATATATATATATATATATATATATATATATATATATATATATATATATATATATAATATTTGCGCAAGACTACAAGCTGTTGAATCGGACTGCTTGCGCGCTCGCCCGCGCCCGCCCGTCTAATATACCGGGACGCGATAAATCGTCAATTGCTCATAAAGTCTTATTTAGAGCTCGCCGCGCGCGACATTATAACGAAACAGTTTTAACGCGCGCGCGCGCGCCCGGGCGCAATAATTGTTCCGAGAGAGAGAGCGAGAGAGAGAGAGAGAGAGAGAGAGAGAGAGACAGGGGGCGGGAGAGAGATATAGAGGCGGAGGGGACGGCGACGCGATGTCCTGTGGACAATGGGTTTAAGTTCTAGATTAACGGTAAGGGGGTGGAGAGGGAGGACGGGGAACGAGCTGATTGCGGACAAGTATATTATATATATACTCGAAACCGTGCGCACGCACTTTTTGTGGAAGTAAAAAGAGGTAGTATATATATATATATATATATATATATATATATATATATATATATATATATATAACACGGCTGGCTAAAAGAGCCGTCATTGTCCGCGGTTTTCCTCGTTATATATACGCCGTATAGTCTGAGACTTGCGACATCGAAACTCGCCCGATATTATATATATTAAGAATTGGAATTGAGAGGCTTTTATAATGACATATTATATATATATATATATATATATATATATATATATATATATATATATATATATAACTGGCGCAATGATTGCTTGCAATATCGCCTAGAAGGTCCGTCGCTGTATACTCATACACGTTTCTTCACTTTGTTACAGAAGTGTCGAACGAAAATTTTTCGCGATCTCGCGTTGGATATAATATAACAGCGACTTATATATATATATAGCTTCGACTTTCTATGCGACATAATAGACAATTTATAAGAGCCGAGAGATATCGTTATATAATGCACGCGGATTATCGCATAATTTTTATGCATTTGCTGTATTTGACGCGATTGATGGTTAATGAGCAACATAATGTGTATTAGATTTAATCCATTTTAAATTGGGCGTATGAATTTGCTTTCTAAAAATAAGTCTGTTAATAATCATCGATTGAATTAAAGTGGCTTCGAAAGCTCGCTCAGTCTTTCGTGCAAAAGACATTCTATTAACTCAACTGCTTTTATACTGTTTTTTTTTATCAATGAATTTAATAGATTTCTTTGCATGTTCAAAACTGGATTTAATTATCTATGTCTTCAATCTTCACATTTTTGTAGATTCTTTGTGCGTTCGTGCGTGCACGCGTGTATAAAATATATCCCATTAAATTCATCGTAGACCCCAGAGTAAATTCGTATACATTGCTAGAACGAGAATTTAATCGTATGGTTAAGCGATTTCAATTTTTAACGTACTTGCAGTAGACCCGGACAATCGAATTTAAGTTACTGAGTAAACAGTGATATAAAGTGGTTAATAAGGGTTAGTGATTAGTGAATTCGTTATGGCTACTGAAGACAATATTACATACCTTTTCATAATTATTGATCAAATTAATAATCTTTTAAGCTAAAGGAGAAGCTGAATGAATATTCATTAGATTTTCATATTTTATTTCTATACATAGGCACAGCAGAAAAAGATTTATCTATTTTTATAGCAAATATAAAACTGCGCGAGTATTAATAGAACTGAATAAATAAAAATAAGCATTGTCGCATGCCCCAGCCTTCAAATTATGAAATAATATGGAAAATAAATCCGTAAAAATAAATTTGACAGATTGTCTCATTAATGGCTAATTCTTAAATAAGAACTACGGGAATTTCGTTATATTCGAGGTTGTATCTATTTAAAACTGAGTATTATGATCATGGTAGAAAAAAGAAGCGAACATATATGTTCTGAAAAATAGAAAAAATAGTCTTACGAGGCTAGAAAATAGTTTCAAAATAAGGTTTTCATTACTCTCGAGAGTAGTTATAATGAAATCTGTGATTCTTTTTTGACAGATATTGTTTCTGCACATTTATCTCCCATAATTGCAGTTTTATCAAAGCAATACTTATTGTACAAATCGAAATAAAAATTAAATTAATTATGAGATTATATACGATATGTTATTAATTAAAGAGTTCAAATCTGTCAAATGTATATATATATATATATATATATCTACCCAATTACCCATACAGATTATTAAAAATATGTTAAGATAAACGGCGAATGATCCGGAGACCAAACTATATTTGGACCACTATACTTATATCATTCTAATCGCGCGCGCTGCGGCGAACAACGAGAAGAAACAGACTAAAAAAATTATTTTTAAATCGTCGCTCCATTTGTCCGTTTATCGAGAAGTGCTCTTATGTAGGTCACTTTATATCCTCTATAATAGCGCGCTCTATTTACACATACTGTACACGCCGCCTTCAAATTTACTCCTTTTAAACTCGGCAATCGGGGGGTCAGCCTTCCATCCCCTCCCCCTCCCCAATAACTTGATTACTCGAGCAAATAAAATATAGGCTCGGGTCGCGAAATTGTCGCTTTTTCGAGCGGCTCGGCTCGGCTCGGCTCGGCTGGCTCGGGCTCGTTGAAAGCTGCCGCTCTCCCTCTCCCTCCCTCCCCGGGCCCATACAGCCCCCTTTTCAGCCAACGCGCTTGATCAAGATAGCGGGCCAGGCAAGAGAATAAAAACAAAAAAAAGGACGCAAAAGAAAAGAAAAGAGAGAAGCAAAGACGAAGGAGAAGAAGGGATACGGGAGAAAAAAGAAGAGAGTCAGAGAGGCGCGGGCTCGCGCACTCGTTATAACGCCCGATATGTGCGACTCGAAACGATGATGCAAGAGTCCCGTCCCGTTCGACGCCCGATAACTTCGTGGAAGTGCCCGTTTCCGCGACTATTGTCGGAACCCGCTGCGCGGCCGCCGAACGCGCATCGCTCCGAACATCGCGAAATCTGCGATCGCGCGACGTTTGCGACCCATATCCGCGACACGCCTACGCACACCGATACAGACCGTATTATATATACTTAAGGTATACTGCGCTTAAAAAGAAACAAAAAACGGTAAATAACGAAGTCGCGTGAGATTTCAAATGGAATTTTTCGAAATATAACGTGAATCTTCATTATGTAGAATAATCAAAAATATCACTTTTCATCCACGTATTGAACTCGTATAGTTTGCAGTATGTAAAACCAATACTGTTTATTTCCATGATATTCTACATGTATACGTATTGCGCATAAATATTACATTGATGCAGTGAATATATTTTTTGTTTTATCTCATTGTGATTATAATATAGTTTGCAAATTTTCGAGCACTCGCATCTTTCTCCTCCCAATTTGTTTCTCTTATCAATCTACCGTTTCCAAGTACATGGTATTTAATGATTTTTTTCGTCGTTCTTCACAAAGATCACAGACACAGGTCCTGCATAATCTCAAGTTCAAACATGATATTGCAAACGCAATGTTACTTAGATTATTCGTTCGACGACAATTCGCATAATAAACGTCATCTATGCGACTATAAAAATCTCAAGAATAACATTGAATTTCATTTCAATTTGCCACTATTGCCATTTTTAAGGCGATCTTAATGGAATTCGAGTTTAGTTCGATTTTTACGTTATTTTATCGTCCAGAAACGCTTGTCTTTTTCCTCTGAAATACTCATTGCCATCGAGCCTCGAGGAACTAATAATTCAAAAATTGCGTAGGTGCACAAGGTCGATTATTTTATTTGTATATACCAGCAACGAGTCTTACGGCTTCAGTATAGCGCGTTTAAGAGAGCCGACGTGATTCCGAGTGCTATATTCCGTGCCGTCAAATTGAATTTATAAACGGTGCACAACTGCACACCAAGGAAAATTTAATACTTCCTTATTAATTTACAGTGGGTTCGAAAGTTTCGAGATATACAAGAGAAACCATTAGTATAACTATAAAATGTCTTATTAGATCTTTAAACTTATGAGTCATCGGATAAACTTTAATTCATCCTCCATTATGACACAAATTTAATTGCAAAAGAAATTTTAAGACTTTCCCTTTTTGTATGGCTGTGGCAGGTGTATTTTTCATTTTATATATTTGCGTCATTATACGTTTCATCGTCGCCGATCGTTACTTATATATTCTTAATCTTACTGGCTTTTTAATATCGTAAAATGCGAGATAAAGTATAATTTTACAATGATTTTCAAATAGCCGCATTATGAAGCTCTCGCAAGACGTATCAGTTAAATGTAATCGTATTTTTCAAAAATAAAGAGAACGCACAAGATATTCAATATTTTTGTTAACATCAATTTCCGTGGATTTCATTTTGCTTAGAATAACGGTGAATTAGCAAATATTTTTTTGCAAAGTATTTATGCGAAAAATTACATGGAAACTAACAATAACATCATAGACAGCTGTGAATTTGTTGAAAAAAGTATTTAGAATTAAACGTTTTAAATGTTTCGAATGATCATTTTATCATATATAAAACTTCGATAAAATTACTCTTGCCGACTGTATACACTAACATGTTTTTATATTATTTCTCGGAAAGGCAGCAGCATCATTTATTACAAGTGCAATGGTTACGAAAAAAAATAGTAGAGTTTATCGACGTTGATTGTATAATATTTATTTTATCGAGCTGATTACACGTCAAAGTTCTGTCTCTTATATTTACAAAATATTCGCATCAAAAACGTGCGTATACAAGAAAAACTCGTGTCGTTAAGAAACGCACGCAAAAGACACCAGAAACAATCCTGTTTCTGGTTTTGGAAAATTCAGAAAAAATTATTTTCATTTTTCTATTTCGCTTGTAAATGGACATAAGCTTGATAAAAAAAGTGCAATGTCTTATTTGAAAATATAATTTATACTTCGCGATTAATTAGATTAATATTTTTTCGTTTACAAGTTGTTTTATATTCTAATAAAATATATATTCGATTATATTATATTTTTTCATTATCTATATTTTCACTAAGTTTATTTACGTATATTACATAGTAATATAAAAAATCGTTCATATCATAATGATTGATAATAAATAATTTCTTTTAAAATGAAAAAGAAAATCTTTTGGTTAAATTGGCATCGATAAATGTCACTATATCTATCTATCCATAGATATTGAACCGTTTTGCTCAATAATCTTCGTTTGCAGATTGATGCTTGCATTTAAGCTCTCATTTTTCCTGCTCGAGCAGTTATAATGCAAACATATCAATATACATATATTTCTGTTTACTTTCATTTTTTACATTCAGTCATGCCTGATTTAAGCAACGTATCGTGTTGATTTGGATGTTTTCTTTTAGATTTCGTGCTTTTCTCGCGATACGTAGAACGATATAATTTTGGGTCTTCTCATAAGCTCGTATCCGAAATTCTCGAACAATTTTCTTCGGCTCCAAGAGTGTTATACATTAGAAGGCTACTTCCGTTACGCATTTTTCTCGGACTTTTTAGGAACTCGGCAGACGTGCGCCGGCCTGTCGGAGGAACTATATAAACCCCACTGGGGGACTCCATGAAAAATCCATATTTTCATTTTCCGCCTCCTCTATGGGAAAAAGTCGGTGAAAGCCCAGCAGAGCAAACACACAGGCGCACAGGTCAATACGAGGACGCGGTTTAACCAACGAAATCCTGCGATATATGCAGAAATATATAACCAGAGCCACCGCGGCAGCTCCCTCGGAGTCCGGATAAAAGTCCGATTATGCTGTCACAGGCCGTACATCAAAAGCCCGTCCGGACGAAAAATCCATTTGGAGAAAAAAAAGAACCGAAAATTGCGCGGGTCCGCGCGAACAATGTAATATAATGGGACGTTCCATGTCGCGCGCGAGGACTTTGCAGAGCTTCCTATATAAGTACATACGTACACACGCGCGGTCGGACATGCTTTACGATGCATCTACGCTAGGGCTGGTTTGTAAATAGATGCACGTATCTAAGAATCCCGCGTCTGGTATTAATGCGCATTGTAATGCGCCGTCGATGCGCACGCGCCGGCGTCCAACGGCAGCAGCATCCTAGCGAGGGAAGAAGGCCCGCTTCCATAATACCTAAGCATCAGAATCCCGCAGGATCCTCGAAGGAAGATGCATCGTGGGCTCGGCCCGGCTCGCAGAGATCGAGAGGGGGGGGGAAATCTCAGTCAGCTGCTGTTTATTTTTTCTTCCCTCCTTTTTTAAGGCGTCGAGTTCTGTCCGCCTCCCTCCCTGCTTCACCCCCCCCCCCCCAAGCTCTACCCAAGAGTGCGCAGACGAGCTAGTGATATACACACCCGAGAAAGAGGAGATGCGGGAGAAGCGAAAAAACACATAGAAAGAGAGAGAGAGAGAGAGAGAGAGAGAGAGAGAGAGAGAGAGAGAGAGGAAGGGAGGGAGGACCGGACGGTCGGTGCGGGCGGCGCTGCTCTACGCTCTGCTCCCCTTCATTGTTGGCGGCACGTCTAACATACCTGTAGCCCAATACCGGGTCCCATTATGGTCCCATTGTGCACGCGCACTGTACGCCACGCACACACGCATTTACGCACACACGCACACACACACACGCGCGCACACAGAACTTCTCAGTTTCTCGCGTAGTTGATCGCTCTCTCTCTCTCTCTCTCTCTCTCTCTCTCTTTCTCCGTCGACCGATCCTTCCCTCCCTCCCACCCATCCTCTTTCCCAGCGAAAGAACGAGCTACTCCAGGCGAGCTCGTAAGTCGACGCCGGGCCTCCACCTCCTCCTCCTCCTCCTCCTCTTTCCTTTCGTGTGGTGGTGCATCTGTGCGAGAAACGTCCGGAGGGTCCTGCAAGCAACTCTCGGCCTTCGCAGAATTTTTGTACGGCAGGTATATTTCTCTTGGTCTCTCGCCTCCCCCCCTCCCCCGCCGCTCTTTCCCTCTCGCGCTTCTCCGTTTCTCTTGAGATGTTGCTCCGGTCGAGTCTATACAAAAGAAAAAGAGGGGAGAGGTTGGCTGAATTCAATTGACAATGGATTCCACATTGCTGGACGCGATATACAAGAGGTACTACACGTGTACGTCGAGGTACGCGCATCAGCTCGCGGCCAAGCTCACGGAGTTCGGGATACTCTTGTATAATATGTATAATATATGTGTGTGCGCGCACCACGAGGTGCGCGCCTGTCTATGTCGTTGTAACAAGCACCGATTCGAGAAATGCATCGCGAAAAACAAGCTCGAGATGAGGAGATGCGGCGAGACGGCGGGGGAGGGGGGAGAAAATTTAAAGAGGAGCCACGGCAATGTAAAGGAGCTCCGATGCCCTTTTTTGCCGGTTTTTTTTTGGTCCACGGGAGGGGAGGGAAGTGTCTGGTGGGTTCAAGGCTTCCCCTCTCCCCTCTCCCTCTCGCTGCCAGGTCCACGCAACGCGTTTCTCTTCTTCTGGGCTGACTTGGCAGAGCGGCGAAAACGGTGGCCCGATCGCCAGAGTTTTTTTTCCGCTCTAGTCGCGGTGGGGCATGTCTTTAATTTGACTTACCGAAAAATTTTTCCGAGACGGTGGTCGATGCGCGTTACTCGACTAAACGGTCCTTTAATTTTTTCACGCAGAAAAAGACAATTAGCGAAATTTTGCCCATTGAAATGTGCGTTAAATTGTTAAATATATTGCATCTCGCAGATAATAACTGCGGACCATTTCTTAAGGCAGTATACATTTTTAAAGAAATGTAAATTTCTTATAAATTAAAAAAGAGCGTATCTAAATTTACATATCAATCGATACGACTAGAATTTAACACAGTCCATTTGAACAACATCTATGCATTTAAGATAGCTTTATCGAGTGCGATCGTATCAAGTCGGTGCTTTTGCCGAATAAAGCAGGTGTCCGATCGAGTCCTCGCAATTTTGCAAGAATATTACATATGAAAATTTGTTTGCAAAATTTGATATATTCGTTAATACTAACTCGTGTCTTAACTGCATTTCACATTTCCACTAATAAAGTACTTTTATCTGCCTATTTTTATTCTGAATATGATTTAACTTTAATTTTTCAAACTATTTATATGTTGAGCTACTATTTATTGATATTAAAATAATTTTCATAAATAAAGTATAATTTCATAATTTTTTATATAAAGATAACAAGACATTAAGATTGTATGAGGAAAATATTAGGAAAATATTTTCTTTCTCGTATCTTGATGTATATTTAACCTATATTATTCTTTCATAAAATTAAAAGTCCGCATAATTGACATATTTTAGATAAGTTTTGAATTTAAATTTTGACAAAGCCATTCAAACTTAACAAAATTCTCCGTTAAATCAATAAATTATTTGTTAAACTAGATCAAAACTTATGAAGAATGATTCAATAAATATATTTGCTCGAGGCGAATACACATATTTAATCGGGAGTGCAATATTTTTTTTATATGAACGATGTTCATAATTTTAGTTACTGGTGTCACGTGGGATTTTCGAATTGTATAATTTTAAATATGATTTTTAAGCAACAAAAAATATGTTAATCAATACTGCGTTTGTATTAAATATAGAAACTTGACGTAAAGATACATTAGCAACGCAAGAAGATAACATTGAATAAATTTTGTAGTCACAACATCTGTCCCGGAAAGAAATAATCCTTAATAATAAGAAATTCCTTTTGATGTTCGGCCTTAAATCTCGAGATTTACGTATCCGCCCTCGGTATAATGTACAGAGATGAACTAATTTATGGATCTCTGTTTATATATATTTCGATTCTCGGGAGCTGACGAGCGATAATGGAATCCAATTGTTTATTTGCTTCAGCGATCAAATCGAATGAAACAAGCTCTCCCAGCAGCATCAGCGGGGTGGAGTGGACTACTATTCTTGTATAGTGGCAGAGCATGCAGCAGCGCGCCGAACGATTCCTGACGCGCATCTGGTTAGTAGACATCACACACACGCGTGCGCGCGCGCGCACACACACACACACACACACACACACCTTCACGCGCCTATCCAATACCGATACATTACCTTTGCCCATCGTACTCCGTGCGCCTATAGAGCAGAATCTTTGGACATCATAATATATATATGTATATAATGAAAACAGGCGTATTGTTCGCTGCGTTAAATAATCTATAGCTCGTCGTGTAGCGACGAGAATCGGCAGATGCTACATTTACCAAAAATATAAGCGCCTCCCGCCGCGGCCACACCGCTCACGTGCAAAAGGACGATACTATATAGTACATATATATTAATTTTTCCATTCGGCGAGCAGCCGTCGAGGGCCTCTATGCTCACGCGCACGCTGACGCATTCACTGATACACGATAATGTATTAGGGACCGTACATCACTTATGTAAGCCAATTCTGCCCTTTTGAACACCTCCTCCGCCACAGTAAGAAAACTATAAGAAGCTAGCAACCCCCTTTCCTCTTCCTATATAAGGTTCTTGGTTCTTCGATTAATTCATAATTATTGACTGCATCGATAAATATTTTAAATTTTTAATTAAACACAAAAAACAATCTTCTAGTAAATGACATTGACTAATATTTATAAGCATAGGTGATCGTTTGAACACAATAATGAAAAATAGGAGAAATGATTTTTTTTTAGTTTTTTCTATAATTTTTAAATATATATGGTAACAAGTAAATTAATTTTTGGAAGTATATTATAAAATAAATATATTATGATACTTTTTATTGAAACAGAATATCTGTGCGGAAATAAAACTTTAATAGTATTTATTAGACTAGAATAGTTTTTAGAATTTAGTGAAGATAACATATTAGTTTTCTCAGATTTTGTCCATATTTAACATTCATTATTAAATAAGATTTCTTGCGAAAAGTAGTAAAAAATTAAATTTGACTATGTACCAAATTTGTTCCGGTAGTAAATAATATATATCCGAGATATTTTGTAATTATTAAATAATTTTAATACTCGTGAAATATTGTCAGTAACTACGAAATCTTATTATTAATTATGAATAGTTGTATCAAGAAGAGCCTCCCTAAGGATTTTACGCAATAATAGTACTCGTACCTTCTCCTCGTATGATAAAAAAATATAAGAAAATTTAGAATCCCTCTCTCTCTCCGGCATGCTTACGTATGCAATGGAGGGCCTGACACAATATATGCGCAGTCCGCAGACCGATTGGACTATTCCCTCGATGATGTGCGAAAAATGCGGGAGAGGAGAGGACTGGCGCGCACTGCCAGGACCGGATCGTATTATTGTATTACTTTAGTACAATATGTATATATATTAGGACGAAAACGAACTACTGCGCGGCGCAGAGGGGCGCGCCGGGCTACGCCAATTCGCATAATACATAAGACCGCTCGGGGTCCTACAATGCCCGGTCTTATTATATATGATTTTTTTTGCCCCAGCGGGGGGAGCCGCGCAGCTCGGCGTATTCTCATGGAATAGACGGTCGCTCGCGCGGCTGTGAAGCTCGGCACGTCGAGTCCCTTTAAAGTTTAAAGGTCTCTCTGCTGCCAGGAGTGCCGCGTGTCAGTGGCGGAGGGTCGGTAGGGCCGAGAGAACGGGGGAGGGGGCGTTTAAACGGACGCTCGCGCGTGTATATATATATATATATATATATATAGATAGGTATATGTTCCAACTCAACGAACGTTACACCAGCGAGCGCTGTACACACACACACACACACACACACACACACACACACACACACACACACACACACACACACACACACACACACACACGATATATACTATATAGCCGCATGCGCCGACGCATGCATCATCAGTTGCTCGACGGCCGACGGAGCCGGAGGGCGGAGGGCGGAGTGGACCGATGCAGGCGAAAGGGAAAGGGGGGAGAGAAAAGGTGCGCGCGTTTATATATATATATATATATATATATATATATATATATATATATATGATATATGTATAAAGAGAGTTGAGTAAAAGGAGAAGGGCGAGCGGGGCTGGCTCCCTCAGGATTCCAGGCAAATGAAAATACCATGAGACGCAAAGTTTTACATCTTTCTATAATTTGGAAATGCATTAAAAGTGAAAGCGCCTGTATTATAATAGTCTCTTTTGCTTTCTCAAACCCCCACCCCACTTTCACTTCTTTTCTGCTGTTTAATATTAATATTAATATATAATATATATAGGATACACATTACACACACACACCCACCCACCCACACACACACATTGGTCAGTAAATATGATAGGTATATGTACAATAGTAAATTGTCATGAATATTCCATGATATAAAAATTTTATTTATGTTAATTATTTATTAAATGAATTTATAATTAAATATAATTTACGTTCGCAAAAATTTGATTTACCACGAATATAATTTTATTTTATTTTTAATACTTCTGAATTTTTTTATCAAATTAGTTATTTTGCTCTCTGTGTAATGTTTGTGGGTTTCAGAGGTTTTGAGTTTACATTGAAAAATTGATATAATAATACATATAATATATAATAATAATCGTATATTTATTAAATGTTTGACTATTTTTTCAAACGTATAAGAAGATGTTTTAGGCAATTTACTTACTTAGATATTAGGTGTAATGTTTTAGTAAACTATATTAAGCAAAAGTAATTGCAATAAATTGCAATACAATCTGATGGGATATTTGACTAACATCATTTATTTTGGATCATTCATCACCCATATTATCAATATTATTTATTTAAATATAATGTATGAATTCATAAATCCATTCTAAATGTCTATTTCTGATATAATAAATTTATAGTTAATAGACTACAATTAAAAAGAGCACATATGAAATATAATAATAAAATATATTAATAAAATAACTTAATATGAGTTATCTTCCTTATTTCTGATTGTTAAATTAAAATTCATTATTAAAGTAAGTAAAAGTGAGAAATTGAAACTGAAAATTTGATTTATTTTGGAGGAAAAGTGAACGAATGTTGCAAAACTGTTGAAAAATCAATAATGGTATTATAACATTATTTTTTTAATACGACTCCATATTTTTAACATAGCAATCGTTATTTTGATATAAATATTTTAGGTTTTATATTTCAGATTTTACGAGGGTGATTATAAGAAAAGACAGTATGACATCGTTTGTCTTCATAATTATATATATTAGTTTGTTAAGAAAAATGTAAGACCGATAAAAAATTTATTACTACGATTTCTAACAGTCAAATGGAAGTAGAATTGTTCAGTTGAAAAAAACATATAATTGTGTAAAATACAATAATAGAATATAATAGATTCCAGATAGATTTCTGGTAAAGTAATCCAGTAATCCAATTGCATATTAAATTATTTATTTTATTTCTTTAATACGAACGCATGAATTCAATACTTTTATCGACAAATAACAAAACAACCATCAACTCCAATACTTTTTTCGTACAAGACACTGAATACCTTAAAAACTGCAGCGGGGTCTATAGAAACAGAAAATTGCCGAAGCGAGGGCGAGCGAGTCTGTGCGGTGCGCGTAGCGGCGATACTCGGTAAAGTTGCATATATATAATTTGCAACAGCCACGTCATTCGTCGAGAAAACCTTTATCTATTCCGTTTAATCCGGCGCGCGATTTAGCGCAAAACAATGGGACAATGAAAATGTCACCCTATTAAATTACAATATATATATATATATATATATATATATATATATATATATATATATATGTATGTATATATGTATGTATATAATACGCACAGTTGTATATGGTATGCATACACCAACATGTTCGAATAATAATGAAAAACAACGCGCTGGTCCATTTCGCTGCCCCTAAACGGCGAGTATTGCATAATATATTAAAGCCACGATGCGCGCAAACATGCGGTGAAAGTCCGGTGAGTTCCATAATACCCGCTCTCCCCTCCTTTTCTCTCTCCCTTTCTCTTTCTCTCTCCCTCTCTATTTTCTTTCCTCTGAAAAAAAGTTTCAGTATAAACGGAACTGTTGACGAATCTCTCTCGCGTGCGCGCGCTTTGCGGGGGAGAAGTCGCGCGTTATTATACATATAGAACAGACGCGTGCAAACAGCAGCAGCAGCGGCTTTTTCCCATATTACATTTTTCGCCAAAGGGTGCAGTCGCCCGCTTATATTATAGCAAATATATATATATATATATACTGATATCACTGGCGGCAGCTTGGCCACCTCTGTGCGTGTATTTGTGTATATATACCTATAGATATACATACATATATAAATTATACATATGTGCGCGAGCTCGCACACATGCGCCTACAAACATTTATATACATACATACATATACGTGAGCGAACTGCCACATCGCCGCGCAGTGCGCACCGCAAGCCCGCGCGACATTACGGCAATTTTCAAGAGCCCCGGCATTAGCACCGCTTATACGCCCGTTTCCCGCATTATTTATACTTTTACTGGTAGGACGGTCACGTATTCGAGCATACCACTTCCTGCGACGCGTGTATGTATATATGTATGTATATATATGTATGTATAGATATACGCGCGCCGCGTATCGGGAATGCAAATGTAAATAAAGCTACTGAGAAATCGTATAAAACGCACCTTGAAAACTTCTTCTTCTTCTTTTTCCCTCCTCTTTTTTTTCGTTTGCTTTTTGTTTCAGGCGCTCCATTGCTTCTTCGACTCCCGATCACGGCTGCTCCGCGCGCTCGGGCTCGCGCACCTTCGCCTCGCATCAGTTCCGCGCCCGCGCGCCGGGATCGCCTTTTTTGGCGATTCCGACTGATTGACGGGGGTGGGGAGGCGGGCGTCGGGGTTTCGGGGCGGGGTGGGCTTTCTCGCTTCGTGTATATGGCTTTTTGCGGCTCGCGAACGGAATGTATAACGAGGCGGGATTCTTTTTTTCTCCTTTTCTTTTATTTTCTTTTTTTCATTTTTCTTTTTTCTCCTCTTATAGAGGTACGCGTTAAATGAAGAGATGATCGAGCGCAATAAAATTGCTTTATCGATGCGCGCGCGCGCACGCGCTCGCAGCCGACGGGCGCCAAATATTTGTATTCAAACTCGATTCGATCAATGGAGGAGGTATCTCGCGACGCACGCGCGCGCGCGGGACGAATGGGGAAATAAGATAAAAGATCGCGCGCGGCATATGAGAGCGCGGCGCGGGCGCGCGCAATGGCCTCGAGAGGATTTGGGATTAAATAGATTATTATTATTTGAGGCTGCGGGATCCGCGTGATTAACATTGTGTTATATATGTATATAAGGAGCGGTCTCTTGTTAAAAGTGATGGATGAAGTGCTCGAAAATTACACGCATATTATGTGTACGTTCGAAAACGTCCAATGAAAGTCGCCATATAATATGTATCTACAGAGCGTGCATTTGCAATTTTGTTTTCGACACCATTGACCACGAATATATATATATATATATATGTATATATATATATATATATATATATAGATATATATATATATATATATATATATATAGATATATATATATATAGATATATATATGCACACATCTTTCTGTCTTTGTTAACTATTGAATTTTATATGATTGGTTTTGCGCACGCACAACGTCTATATAATTAAAATTGGTAATTACTCTGTATCAATCAAGTCGAATCTTTGGAGATATCGATTCGCCTTTACGGTTTATTCTATAGGATAACTTGGAATTAATGCTATTTATAGCAAATCAAAAAACATGGCGTGTCTGTATGAATATAATATTCGAGTACGGCGATGAAATGGAGATTTATGAAACCAACAAAAAATCCTTTTATGCTTGTTCGAATAAGGTGCCGTGCACCATCTCTTGACGTCGTTTTCATGTCATATAAAGGATCTCTTGTGCATATGATGAAGAATATTTTGTGTGTGTGTGTGTGCGCGCGCGCGCGCTCGCGCGTGCGTATGTATGTGTGTATGTATAGATGTATGTATAGATGTATATGTGTGTATGTATATAACGAATTTCTTCGAGCGAGCTGCGCGGACAATAATTTTAAATTTACTTCTCGTTCGTAGACCAGATTTGATTTCAGAGATATACACACTACTCCGGCAGGCTTTTCAGATATATTATGCTCATATATATATATATATATATAGCGAATATGGTTCTTGAAAATATTTACTGCCCGCAAGCGCAAATCTATAAAAAGCATACGCAGGTATTCTGAGAGGTAGTCTTATATAGGGTTACTTCAGTATATAAGAGATCTTGAACATCTGTCTCCCTCCTCTCTCGTTCTCTCTCTCTCTCTATCTCTCT
The DNA here is from genome assembly GCA_018907035.1 of Sycobia sp. Sy_11. Taxonomy (NCBI): domain Eukaryota; kingdom Metazoa; phylum Arthropoda; class Insecta; order Hymenoptera; family Epichrysomallidae; genus Sycobia; species Sycobia sp. Sy_11. Next base: position 2,020,932 of record JACCIC010000034.1, on the reverse strand, counting down.
CTCTCGTTCTGTTTTTCATATAGCAGTTATATTATTTTCCTTCGGTTTTTTTTCTCTATATATATTTACCTATCTATGTATAAAGATATAATGTATAAGAACACATCAAAAAAATAAAAAATTTTTATTAATTTTTTACAAGCAAATTATAATACGTACTTATCACCAACATTGATCATGAATTAATAATGTAAATTAGTGGATCCGATGTTGTATTTTGAATAATCTTATAATGATGAAGATACGTTCTGTGATTGGATGGTTCTAACTGTGACGTCCCCTGATAATTTATAAATTTTTTGCTTGGGAAATGCATTGGGAACTTTTGTTGTTTAATTTTTAAAAATTAGTTTTTATAAATATGCTTTTAAAACAGATTATAAAAGATTATGGTAAATGATGACAGATTTCGGTGCTGCAGAAATTATACTAGTAAAAGCATCATTGTATGTATGATTAGATATGACTAGACTCATTCATGTATTATGTCTATGCTACATGATGCGCTACATCCAATCACAATCTATGTTTTGTTTTTATTTCTGGTTGAAAACAAAAAAAATTTTGATTGGGCACTTGCATTTTGATATCTTGCGCGATGTTACAAAATAACAACTTTACGATTTTTTTTTCCAATTAATAGATGAAGAGTACGCAGTTTACTTGATGAAAGTAGTTTATTAATATAGAACATGTATTGAAGGTATACTGAGGTATGGTTGCGTCCAGCATGGACGGGCGTCGTGATGCAACTGCTGAGCGTAGAGCCACGCGTGGTATATGAGCAGAGTTCAGAACATATAGGTGGCACTACTATGGCTTGACTTATGATATACATGGACATACACTGGCTGTTTTTACATTTACAACAATAGATTATATTTTGATGAAAAGAAATATGAATTGCGCTCAACTACGGATCTACTGTTTGCGTATTTTTCAGAGTAAGCAATTACCGCGCGACATCACGGAGGAAACGCTTTGGAAGGAGCGTTTCAAGCCCATTTGGATTTGTCGATTATTAAAATGCCTGTACGACATTGAAAATTGCAATAATAAATCTGAAAAAAGTGGCAGTGGCGCCCAGGGTTCGAATAAATTGAGACTTCGTCGGGCACCGATGATCGTCAATGCACGAGACAAGTCAGCTAGTCGCGTACCCGCGCGCACCGGGCGATCCCGCAGCCTCGGGAACGCGGTCGCGAAATTGCGCGGGCGCGCCGGCCCAAGGCTCCGGACAGCTGGGATCACTTGGCCGGCGTATCGACGACAACGAAATCCCCAGTCGTCGCATCGCGCGACGCGCTCGAGCGTACTGAATATTTAGGATTGCGAGGCCCGAAAGGCGCCACGCGTGGCTGGACGGGGCCGAGCGCACGGCCCTGTAAGGATAATAAATTAGGTTAGGTGGTCAGATGGTCGCCGTAATCGGAAATGGCGACTCGATTTTTGGCCCCGCTCTTTCCACAATCGATCTGTCATAGAACAAGAGCGCGCCTTTTTGATGCCCTGCTTCGCTACTACTTCTCCCTCGATTTGGCCCTCGTGAATCCGACTAAAGCTTCGAAGAGAAAGAGCTTTTAAGCTTAAAAGATTTTATACAACGATCTTGCTCCTATCATCTAAAAGAAAACCAGTGAATATGCGCACTAATAATACGTCAATAAAAATTTCTATAGTAATAAATAATTTTAATTTGTCATCATAAATCTATCGAACGCTTTGTAATAATACATCTCTCAAATAAACAGTGGATAATAAGAAATTTTGAAACGTCGATCGTACATTTTCAAATGCCCCTATAAAATATCCGAGAACTTTGATTAGTTTTTAGATTTTTTATAATCTCCGATCAAATTACTAGGCACTCTTGTAATTTTTACTAGAAAAATTTTCTCCTCGTGATAAATGAATTGTAAGACGATGATCAATGATGAAAATATTGTAGCCACACATTGAGAAACAGAATAGAATTATGGAATTACAAATTGCAGAATCGCTTCTCATCGGCTCATTAATTAAGTGGCGCGATAACGCCACGAAGGCAAATTTGAGAACTGCTGGCGTTATGACGCGATCGTACGCTATTTACGTTTATATTGGGGTTCATAATTTTAAAATCAGAAAAAAAACATTAAACGTTTTTCTATCGATGTATTTTCAACGTGTCTATACTATTTATGAGCTAAGAATCATTTCCCATCGAAATTATTGATTGAAAAGCTGTTTTTTTTATATAAAACACGTACGTATGCTCAGAAACAGATTTTCCCAATTGTACGTATAGTAATAGTGAGCATAGCAAAAAGTTTCCATCTCTATGATATGTATATATAGTAATAGTGAACCATAGCAAGAAGTTTCCAATCCTAAAGTGTATGAGCATAACCGCAGGATAGTAATAATATATATTATAGATTTCAAAGTTCTCTTTTAGATTTCAAGTTTTCTATACTAAAAACTTCAAATACTTCTGCGCTTAAATCAACTTTTTTACCGTCCTTTTACTGATTTGAATAGATTTCCTGATAGATGCTTTTCTTTAGTTGACTGTAGTGAGCGCATATACTTCGAGGCTTGCTCATTCGTACGCTCAAAATCCCCCCGTCATCGGGTCTCGAACCACTGATCTTCTGATTCGCAGTCTAACGCCTTAGCAACAACGTCAGGCATCACATGGAGCTATAAAATTGCTTCCGATGCCTGGGTAATAATAATTTTTAGCCGCTTCGATATTCGCTTGTTTGCGCTGATCTATATACGGCTATTAAGAATTTCGAGAAGAGTATTTTTGACGGTTGTATATTAAATTGGTATATATTATAATATATATGGAAACATTTTTTTAGTCCTTTTGCACAATCGTTATGAATAGGTAAAATTTGGAATGAGCAAAAGAGAACCATATGTTTCTAATATAGTTTACTATACTATATTTCAGCCTCAGTGTTGTGCTATCTTTTAAATCGTTCTATCTTCGTTTGTTTTGAGCATTACAATTTTATTTTTTTGAACGAATATATAAACGAATGCATTTTATAATAATTTGATTGACTATTATTATATCGTTAAAATTCCAAAAATAATAATACAGAATAATAATACAGTTCATTAGAAATACAGCAGGACAAGTTTGCGAAACGAAGAATTTAATGACGAAAACGATGAAAGATTCGTCTTTTGTTTTTTCAAAACAATATTTTAAAGAAATACTCTAGATTTTACTCGTGCACATACTTTATTTTCTGCAAATATTTTTTTTGTTATGGAACTTCTATTGGCTGTTCATGATAAATACATATAAATGATACATAATAAACATGATTTTTTGACTGCGAAATGGATACTGATTTATACTAAAATTTTATACGCACAGAATAGTTACTTCACATTATGAATATTCTTCAGAGCTTTGTCGAAATTAATGTGTTT